>JASAND010007637.1:0-25994 GCA_030248195.1 Trissonchulus latispiculum | reverse complement strand
AGAAGGCTGAAGTCGTTCGTTTTAAAGTGAACTGAAACTGAAACTGAAATTGAAACTATTTTTGTCCGCCGACTGAAGCTGATACTGAAACTGAAATTGCTTTACGTTGCCGACTGAAACTTAAGCTGAAATTGAAATTATTTTGGACCACGACTGAAACTGAAACTGAAACTAATATCGGCTACTGAAACAACACTAGCGTAAACTCGCTGGAGTCGTAACGTGAGTGAAAGAATTGGAGTTGGAGTGAGCACCACACTCAGACCAACAGAATAAGGGTATATCCCCTCAAGGAGAAGCAAATCATGCAGAACATTTTGTTGGGCAGATGCCTTAGTAATTTTTACCAGAAATTGAACATTTTAACAGACTTCAGAGATTTTTCAAAAAAATTGCTTAAAAATCGCAAGATAATTTTTCACAATTTTCTGTCAAAAGTATAAACAGTGAGCAATTTAGCTATAACTAGGGGTGGAAACCTTTATAATTTTGGAACCTGCAAGAGGCAGACCCTTGTCGGACTCTTGATGGAACCACCACTAGAATGGGTCACCGTGTTTAATAAAGCCAGAGTAATTTGACGACCGACTGTTAGAGGCGGGCACGTTGGAATTTATTGGAAATCACAATTTGGTTCTATTTAAAGTAGACGACGTTGTTGTATAGTCCAATCGCCAGCAAGTCATTGCTGTCTTTACAAGTAGTTACTAACGCAACTTTTATATTACTGTTTCGACGGAACAAATTTTGAAGCGTTTACCGACCACAATCTAACGCCATAATTTAGCTTAATCGTGACTATTGACAACAATAAATTCTTTTCAGTAATGTTTACCAAAGTAACGTCAAACACTACAAACAACTTCTCTTGAGGTGGTGATTCCTTTTGGAGACATCAACCTTGAGCCATGACTACTCATTCATTATTTTAAGTTAAGAAACCATCTTTATATCAGCATGAAACTCAACATTTTCTGTTTTTAATGAATACAATGAAATTAATTTGAAAGTAAAAGTTTTAACGGATTTTTGAAGAAGTGCAATTTATCAGATTTTTTGCAGACCGAAGTAAATTTCTTCGAGAGACATTCATTATATCATACGATACCTATATAAAATAACAGGGACCCTTTCTAGTTATTATGAAATCCTGAAATGAAATTATATTATATTATATATTAATATTTTTAGGGAAAAATTTGGCGACGAGAACGGAGCAAAAATTGCAGTCATTTTGGGAAATGTTGGAGCGGATGTAGTTGCAAGGGCAATGACCGCGCTGCAAACTGCTGGTGATTTTGCAGTAGGAATAATATCGAACGCTCTGGACCAACTTGATCTTACTGACCAAGCACAAGTTGGGGGTGCTGTGAAGCAATTTATGAATTTCCTGCAAGTAACCTAACATGTGGAAGAATTCATCATTGCTTATATTTGATTTCTCCTTTTGAAACAGTACATACAACAGTACTGACCTGACACCTGTGTGCCACATATTCTTTGAGTTAAATGTCTGATCGAAGCACGAATAAATTTTATAATTCTGTTTTTTTGTGAAAAGCCATATGAAAATCCGCAGCAGTGTGGAATATTTTGCATATAAGGGTAGGATAGAGTGAGCAACAGCGCAGCCTAAAATATTTGCATTTTCCAAGTTATTTGTAGTGATGATTCAGTCACTGAAATGGAAATACTGTAACTAGGGCTCTAAAGGCAGGCAAGTCAACGAGGGTGGGGTAGCGGCAGTTCTTGACCAAGAACTAAGTCTACATATACATCATCGCATTCAATACTGCAGGAAAGACTATCAATATCAGTAGATAGCAATTTACAGTCATCATTATATTTTGGAACAATATAGTTTTAATGGCGTTCATACATGAGCAGTTTTGATAAGTCAGGCACACTAAACCCTTCGTATAGGTTCTTGTTGAGGTCTACCGTCGCTCGACTCATGCAGACCAAGTCCTCATTAAAAGCAGTTGCCCAAACAAAACGATGATTTGACACCAGTTTGCAAATTGGCGTCAACTCTCCGTTTGAGCGGGCAACTGCGACACAATTTTCGTGAAAAATACGATCCTTGACGGGAAATATGTTGGCGAAAAATTAACTCTTAAATTGTTATGCTCATACGTTAATATAGGATCCAAACCTGGGGATGGCTTGTCCCGAGAATATTCAGAGGGTGTTTGAACCTTGAACCAACGGTTTTGAGAAGGACTTGTAGCAGAAGCTAAATTAACGTTAATAATAATATGAATTCACAATTTTTAAACAATCTAAAGAATTATCGATTTTTAAAAAACATCTTTATCAATGCCCGTGTTTACTGCCCGGAACTAAATCGGGAAATGAAAGACGAATCTAAGCAGGTTCTCCTAAAGGGTGCAACTACTGCGAAGATGGACCCTCAATCGACTTCATCGATTAAGGCCACGATACGGTCGCCAAATGTCAATCTACATGTTTAATGTCTGGAACTAAACCGAAAATTGAAAGGGGAATAAAAGCAGTGTTCTAAAACGGGTGCAACGCCTGAGAAACTAGACCCCTAAGCTACTCCTATCCTACTCAAACATTAGACGGTTGTGGCGGACAAATGTGTTTATTAAGTAAATTATGATTTAATCAGCATAAATGATAGGCACAGCAAATATATACAGAATATATACAAAATATACATATACAGAATATAGGGCCTAGTGGCCGACTATTCGATGCAAAAGATGCTTAATTAGCTAATTGGCCTATTGATGACTCATCGACTTAAGCCTAGATTCTACACATCTCTAAGATTACTATGATTGATTGTTGGAAGGACTGTAGAACCGCAGACCGTAATAGCTGGTTTTTCACACTTGAAATGTCCGTATTAACACACATATGGCGGTTTGGCAGTCAGGAACTGACTGACTAGCTTTCAGCTCAGACAGTTAATTTTCGAAGGAATCTTAACGAAACTACCTAGGGCTAGTTGGACAAGAATGGGCGACGTATCTCCAGCGAACTCCATTTTATGCTTAAGTCTGCCGTATTAGTTTTGCAGAATCTCGCTTTGCGGAATCAGAATCAATAGATATAACTTATAGAGAGGGTCGCGAATTACGACATCTCCGTTTTTCTAATTTTCACATATTTTGTAGTCCCCATGGTACCCCAACGCAAGATCGTTAAGTTTGTTTCAAAACTTTCCCAATCATTCACAATAGTCTTCCAAAGGTGACCCCGACATGTGTTAAGCATAGGAAAACAAAAAAGTTAGGAAAATTTCGTGGTAACCAAAAGACTGAGAGCTGTGCAAGAGCAAATAAGCTATAACTTGGAACAATGTTAATCTGGACTAGGTAGCGTGTTAATGTCTATAACGTGTCTCACATGTTTTCACGTTAGCTCAGCGATTTTCTAGAAATTTTTAAACATGGATGTAGTCGGAATTTGCAAAATTCTGACTTACAACAAGCAGAAGTCATATGCAAAAGGGTTGTTGGAAGGCATGGAGCTCAACTTTTCAAAAGGATTGTGCCGGCTACGCAGAAAAGAATATAATTTGAGAATTATAACAAAATTTGTGACAGTGTTGCAGGTAACTCATTTTGATCAGCTCACCGGCTCACCCCATAGTAAAATAGAAAACAGTACACGAAACACAATTACAAACAAAGTTTGGTAACACCATCGCAAATATTCGGAATCCGGCGCAGTAAAATAACTCTTCTGCATTATTGTTCTCATAAACCGTGCAACCACTTCTGATGCCTCCCTTCAAATACTACCGTTTGCATAACATTCACATCTCATCAGTTACTTGTACTTCTTCTCTATGTGAACTTGTAAAGCAAAGATATGCAGAAAACATCGGCAACGACTGTCAAAACCAGTTCCTTTGTGTGTTCATCACATACACATCACATGTCCCCAGCAACAATTTTGGCTGTTGTGCAGAAAGAATTACATGAAGAATAATGTATAATAGCCGGCTACGCTGAGGCGCAGCCGAAAAATTTCACCAAACAAATGTTTCGTCATGGCCTGAACTAACCAGTTGCTGCAGAAGTTTTGCGCATAGATATTAACACAGTACACAAATTGAGAATCAATTTGCATACGCACAATCGATGCTGCTTGTGAATAGTTCACAGATTTGTGAACTTTCAACCAAATTGTTCAAACGTCGTTTCTTGCTCGTTACTTGGCTTGCCATTGTAATTAATGCAGTAATAAATACGTACAAGTAGAGGGTTTGACTTGACGTAATTGTTAAAGCCGGACTCTAAAAATTTGTCTTGTTTTGGACTCATATGGGGGTATATCATACCCGTAAATGAGCGAAATCGCCGACTATAAAATTTAGTACCCGGCGACACCGCCTCGAATAGCTTAATTTGATAAATTTAATCTACCAATTAAGGGGTGGGGGTAGAGCTTACCTTTTTCCAGAACCGATAGTCCTGAAGTTAGCTAATTTTCACACACAGTGTACTCCCTTTCTCAAGAACAAGACAAAATCTCGGAGGTCAAATTGAAACTGTGTCAAAAAACTTACACGTATAAAGCAGTCTCAGGGCCTTTTCATAAAAAAGCTTAAACGGCTTAGCTTAAAAAGCTTAAATGGCTTAAAAATTCCCTTTCATAAATAATTGGCTTAAGGTGGTGATTCTTTTGGGCACATATTATTGTTTGACGGATCAAATCAAGACGAAATTTGACGAAACTTTCGAAATAAGTTCTTTTAGCATTAAGATACCCTCCGCGCAATCTCATTTCAAAACTTCGACGTATCCGTTCAGGGCCGTTTTTGCCGAATTTTCGCATTTAGACGGTATCTGCATAGCAATGATTATATTCATTAAAAAATATTGTTGAGCTTAGATGCTTTTTGGTTCTTGTTGCATCTTTCCAGCTTATCTCTATAGTGAGATGTAGCTGATTTTCTTATTTTGGGATTGAATACTTGTCATTTTTGCAGAAATCAAATAATCCGCCGTTTCTTGAGCTACGCAAGCCGTAAAATTAAACTAAGGGTGTCAATTTGAAGAACTCCTCGAGGCCGATTATTCGTGGCGTTGTAATCTTCTAAATGGTATCCCATCCCGCACGCTGCTATCATAAAAATGTCGTTTTTGCAAAAACAAGAATTCTTTCCAGCGATTGTGGAGACTTTACTATGCAACCTAGAGGGCTAAAACTTACTAGACGTGCTTTACATATGTAAAGAAAAGGCTGGCTGGGGGGTCGTTTTACTCTCTTTTCACTTAAAGTTACTCACTGATCTCTGTGAATTAATGATGAGCACTGGTTACAGTCAAACAGTCCTAGAGCATCATCACAACAAACTCAGGGGTCATAGTTATTCATCAACCGGTAAATTCTATTATGATATGAACCTTTCGTTTGCTAGCGATTTCAATCTAATCTAAACCCTAATTCTCGCTCAAGCGCAGATGAAGCCAAGAGGATTAATAGATTAATTAAGTTATTATTTTAATGGAACAGTCACAGTTATAATTATACAAAAATATAATTGTCTACAGTTAAAAATACAGGTATACACGAGTCTAGGTAAGCACAAACAAAATACAAGATTACACAAAGGGCGGACAAGCACAGTACGAATAGTTTTTGTTAGTCAAGATTCGGATTCAGTTTTAAACCTCAAGTTTTAGGCCACGTTCTCTTCAAAATCTCACTCACATAATCAAATTACAGTCAACCCTCTGGTTGGTCAAACTCACGATCCAAGCTACCTGGATGGTCCGATTCCACGTGTGATGTGTGTGATCTGTTGACAGGTCCTCCGGAGAATAAAGCCAAGCGGGATCACAACAAATAGAAGACAGCGAGCGTAGTTGTAAATGCGTATAGCGAAACACAAATGAGTCGTGGCTAGTCCCCAACAGGTAAAATCGAAAAGTACTGGTCAATATAGAGACCGTACACCCAATCCAAAAGTGAAAGACCGGTCTATCCCTTCACGGGCCCTCGGTCACAAAAATCCACGCAGACAGCACGACTGAGCTTTGGGGCTGCCAAACCACGACTGACTTCAAATTTGGGGAAATTTTTGAGGTTCGGGGAAGACCTGTCAATCATGTGTGCGTGACGTGTAAGGCGGAGCTTGCGGCTCCCCTTCATGTAGTGTGTGTATCATCGTACGTCACTTCTCTGTGACGTATGAACTCGGTTCTCGGGGTGAAGTTGGCTCCCCAAATTCCCAAACTTGTACGCATTAACCCCACTTAGTTTCCTGGGGAGATAAGTCCCCAAATTTTGATCTTTTTCGTAAATAAACCCATAAATTTCCAAGTGGAGTTTCTTTTTAAACTTGCATTTCCAAAGCCACGAAATCACAGTTCAATTAACGACTTCAAAACCAACACCGCAGAAATGGAGACAATATTCAGAGAGTAGAGAATGGTCAAGCAACAACAGAAAATGGTCATATGATGAAATTGTATCGCAACCTATACATTTTATACTTAGCTACCAAGCACAGAGACTACCAAAATGCAAAAAATACAAAGAATCAATTCCGTCTCACAATTATCAATCTGTCAGAATACAAAAATAGAAAAAATACAAAATCAATTCCCGATCACAATTATTTAAGGTCTCAATTCCATATCCGAACCTAACATCTCAAATTTTCTATCCTCCACACTCTCCACCGCAAAAAAATGTGGTAGGTTTTCACTAGGGGGGAAATGGAGTGAAATGAACAAGCAATTACTGTATCGATCGGTTGCAAATATAATGTACAAGTAAAATAGTAATATAGCTCCAACCTAGACAAATCAACTGTACAGATACGGTGCAAAATTTATGGAGTTCACGAAATTCTAGTCCATACGATTCTTCTTGTCAATGATGATAATGTGATGCAATCTGTGTATGCGGCAGGCAGTACAGTGCAGCAGGGGATGGGACAACGACTTCTGTGGGAGATGGCCGGAGAGGACCTACGACGGCTAGAGCTCCAGGGGTTAAGGACGGGGGAGATGACCGGAGAGGGACCTGCGACGGTCAGAGCTCCAGGCTGCAGTCAGCGGCAGTGGTTGGCGGCCGGTAACAGTTCACATCGGCCAAGGAAGGAGTGGGTGCAGGCTTGCCACCCTAGGGACAAGAGATTCCAGTTGGACTGGCCGGCGGGTGAAGATCCGCGCCGTGCCGTAGTTGAGTTCTGATGAGACGGTTCTAGTGGGGGTAGGGAGACGATCACCGAGGCGTTAGGCGTGCCGTCGGTCAGGGAAGTCGACGGATGCCGACGTGGGGCGCCACAGGGGGAAGTTCTGGCATATACGGTTCTGGTGCGGAGAGGAGAAATCAGGATTGAAAGATGTGAAGTAGAGTGTCCACTGGTGACGGTGCTGTAGGTGAGTCTGGTCGGAATGATGACGTTCCGGCCAGAAGGGGATCGAACCACGGACCAACTGAAAGCAACCAAAAATTGAGGACGAAAAAGTAACCATTGCTGAGCAAACAGCCTAGAATTAGAACCATGTACGGAATGATTTATGGTATAGAAACAGCCTACAGGATAATGGATAGCTAATCTCATTGCTGTTCAATCAATCAATTAGAAAGGGTACTTCATTTCTGAACCTCGAAATCGTAGAATATTCAACTATTCCTTTAAAATTACCAGACACCGGTCAAAATTCTACCAAACTACATTGGACCAATAGTTTTTCTTCATAGCTAAGCTCAATGACCATTAGTTTCATAAGTGCGCTAAGAACTCGTTTCGACGTTACTATCCTTTATGCCAAGTCTATTATAGTCTCAGTGCAACACTCAGTTAGGGTAAACGAAAAAGTTAGTAAACAGAAAAAATGGTAAAACTCAGTATCCAACAAGGTATGTATCGGGATTCCAAGATCCAGATCCAGCCATCAGCAGACTGCAGAAAAAGGCGAAAAGACGGCTGAAATAGATACAGGCAAGCACGGACGAAAAACAGCTACAACACAATTTTTATGCTTGTTATTCAATAATTATCCTTTTAGATCTCAATGATTGAACGTCCTCAATAATTTCTCCAATGCGTGCTTCCAATTCATCATCCACAATTCATAGAGCTATGTTAATCAGTGCAACCAATCGGGTTCAGTACAGCAACGATAAACAGAAAACAGTGTTGTGTATGGTGCAGTGGTGGATGCGTGGCGTGACAGCAAACTTGGGGGGGAAACGGGGGATCTCAGGCCCGGTGCAAACTAACCGTGGCGATGGGGAAGTGGGACCACTATCCAAAGCTGTCAGACCAGGCAGAAACATACAACTGAAACAGAAACAAGTCGAACACTGATATACACAGACAATGGCTGAATCTCAACATGCAGCGTGTTCATGCGTCTATTCATTCTAGCCTGCCCTCACGTATAACTTTTGACAAAAATAAGCGAACAATGACCAGTTTCCCGAAAAAGTTCCCGTTTCCATGAACAGCTTCCAAACAAATCCTACATTCATTCTTGGATTTAAAAGTGTAGATTCAGCCATCGTATTTCAGAAACTCAAAATTGGTGTGAGGACAGGTTGGCAGGCATAAGTGGGTGCGAGCGTTGCAATGCATTCAACAGAAAGGAAATAATGGGAGGCAGCTGACGGTCAAAAGGTATGCGACCGGAAGCGCCCCAGCTTGGGTGTTCATACAGAACCAAAACACATTTATCACCACGTAGACGGTTGGGACAAGAGAAAAACTGAGGGGAGAGGGGGAGAAACGCATGCACAGCTTCTCGCAGGCGGGCCTTAACAGGGAATTTCTCAAACTGAAGGGTGAGGGGAGCGGGGAGAAACTGAAAGGGAACACAATAAAAAGACAACTTAAATTTCCAAAAACACATCAAACAAAGAACCGTGTTCATAGGGATTACCTCCGGCCCCAGGATGGAGATGGGCCGCCGCGGAATGGAGACCTCAGTGTGGGCAGGAGATGTGTGGATCCAATCATCGTAGTGGGATTTCCGCAGCTCGGGGGGCAGGGTCGTGCGCTTCCGCTCCGGTCCTCTGGAAGGGGCATCCATAGTGTCCGCGGCAGTGACCGGCGGACTGTAGTGGCACTGCAGAATGCGGGCCACAGGAAGGGAAGGCTGCGGGGGCAGGGATGGAGAGGTGCAGATGGCGGAGTCCACCGACATAGCATCATCATCATCCGGGTCAAGTTCGATCACGTCCGACGAGACATCGCTGAAGTCGGACTGGTTATCATACTGGTCCATCCAGATGTAGAAATAGTTGTTCAGCCGATTCTGGGACATGGTTCTAAAATATGTATACCACTATGAAGTAACTCGAATTGCAAGCAAGACCAGCACAAAATTTGACAATGCAAAGGGACAGGACATAACTAAAAATGAGAACTAAACTAAACTCTCTCTGGTTGCGAAATAAAAGATTACAGGTTAAACTGAACTTAAATGAGGCGATAAGCGCACTGCACTCCGGGAAAACTTAAAATGTTAGGGTAATAATCTGTACCATCCCGTACCATACGCATGCGAAAATCATAAAGGTCGGACGGTAAGTATTCGGACAGTTGGACAACGACCTCGCGTAGCCCGCGAACAGTATCATTAGACAGTGCCCTAAACTCCAGGCCAAGGGGCCAACCACTCAGCTGTTGCAACAAGATCACACTTACAGCTTGACAGTTTATATTGGGACAACGACACATACCACCACCATACGACGACACAGACGAATGATAATACTGCTTAGCAGGTAAACGGGACTTACGGACTTCACCACTTACTGGGTAAATCGTTACCGGCACTCCGTGGTAACTTAAACCGAATCTCCAAAAACATACCGTACAAATCAGCGTGGCAACTTGCGCAACCTGCGGACTAGTCAAATGTATTCGCTTATTTGATTCAAACATATCATACTTCTCTGGATCAGTAAAAATATCGACAGTTCCGGTAAGGTAAGGTCTCGGTCTCGGTCTCGGTAAGGACCTCGCATTTCAGGCGGGCAATATAAGGTAAGTGGCGCGGGCAGCGTATCATCTCTAGGATCACGATCAGGCACGGGAGCACAACGGGTGGGGGCTCTAGGAGCCATGGCGGATTAGACACAAAACCTGAAGTCAAAATCGTTCGTATTCGCATGGTTATAACTAGAAGTCACTAGGCCCTAATCCAGGCAGGCTATATCTCTCTATACCTAACACTTACGTCTCGTTTGGGTGTATTTTGATTAACATTCTGTTTTCCGTCGGTTTATCTAGGTAATGCTAACAGTTAACAAATTATCAGTTACTATCCGGTTAGATAACTTAGCTAATTATTTAAATTATTTAAACAAGTACACAATAACAACAGTAAAAGAATGTTTGAGAAAGGTTTTCAGATGTTTTTGTTGAATTTTCTAAACTTTATATTACTTTTTATAGTAAGGTTTTGTTGCTTTTTCATCAAATAGAAATCTTATTTACAATTAGAAAACTATACAGAACAAACAGACTAATAAACAATTCATACAACAGTTGTAGACAGTTTCTTTTGACTGCCGATTTCTTTTTGGTTATTTTCAACTATCGCTTTTGTAACATGTTTTTGTTAAGGTTGTAAACCTTGGGTTTTCTGTGCAGCACTTGTTCAGAAGCTACGAATCCCGGAAGCTGCAACCGGAGCATCATGGCCCCGAAGGATTGACCGACGACTGAGAAATTTTAAGTCTACATCAGTAAGGATGGATTCGCAGTGGACCCGTTCAAAAGGTTCCACAGGGAGTGGAGCGTGACTTAACAAAGCTTTAGCATTTTTGGGGGGCTCCTTCCGTTTTTGGCATCGAGGACAAGATTTAACCCACTGTTTTGCGTCAGCATGCATTCCCGGCCACCAAAAGTGTTCGGAGAGTCGAAAGGAAGTTTTGTTACAACCGCCATGCGCTGCGTAGGGGCTGTCGTAACAAGCAGCAAGAGCTTTGGAGCGCAAACTTTCAGGTACAGCTAATACCTCAAGTACTGTATCTCTGAATTTTTCAAGATGCACCAAAACTCCATCCCTCATGTCACAGTGTTCGGATAGTGCAGCTATGCGGACAGCGCGATTAAAGTTACTAGGCAGATTTTTGTTAACTTTATACTCGATAATTTCACCCAACAAAAGATCTTCTGATTGCAACTGCTGCAACTTTTTCCAAGACTTTGGATTAAGAGTAACATTAGACTTATCGCGTACGGCAACATCAAACATTTTGCTAAAAACTATATGCGCATACTCCTTACGCTTTGGTCGACCTGTTTCGGAACGAAACTCTTCTCTAACTGGTTCATCTTCAGAAGTGGAGGAGGGGAGAAGATCTCGCTTCTTTTTTAAACTGGCTGGCATAGGTTCGTCGGAAGATTCATGATCTGAGACGTCACCAACAGGAGAGCGAATTTTAGGTTGTTTTTGGGGAGTCGGTTGACTTTCTTCAGAGTTTTCGGAATCAGACTGTTGAGAAATACGTGAAACCTTTGAGCGCACAGTAGTGACACTCTTTTTGTCTTGGGCCTTCGAAATCTTGGGCAGGTGAAAAGAATGACTTTCCCTTCCTTCCCTTTGACAACCACAGAATTTATATGGGCTACCAAATCGTCACCATCCTCCTGGTGAAATCGTACCGACTGGCGATCACCGTTCTGTTCCTGTAGACCCCTAGCTACATCTGCAAACAAGGGGTTCCTAGATAGTCCATCAGCATTTCTTAATTGGGGGTTATTCCTATGTTTGATTTCGAAGTCATACTCGGAGAAGGTCATTTGCCACCTAGCTAGACGTGAGTTTCGCGGGGGGTGTTTCATTAACCAACGCAAAGCGGGGTTGGTAAATAGAGTAAAAGGAGGTCCACCATACAAATAGTATCTAAAGTGTTCGATACCAAATTTCATAGCTAAACATTCTTTATCGTGTGTGGAGTAATTTCGTTCGTACTTTTTAAGAGACCTGGCCGCATAAGCAACTGGATGATATTTTCCATCGTCCTGCTCTTGCGATAGTACCGCTCCCAAACCCAGATCAGATGCATCAGTATGTAAGACAAATCTCTTAGCTAGATCGGGGTGGGCAAGTACGGGGGCTTCAACAAGACTCTTTTTGAGCAATTCGAAAGATTGTTGATGTGTATTATTCCACACAAACCGTACTCCTTTTTTCTTAAGAGAATATAAGAAGGAAGCTAGATGGGCGAATCTCTTGATAAACTTAGCGTAGTAGGCACACATCCCTAAAAAACTATCTACATCTTTAAGCGTCTTAGGTACCGCTAAATCATGTATCGCTTGAATTCTTTCCTTCAAAGGTTCGACCCCCTGTTCAGAAATAATATGCCCCAGATAGGTAACAGACTTCTTAAGGAAGTGGCATTTTCCCGGGTTCATTTTCAGATCAGCAGCTCGTAGTCGGTCAAAAACTTCTTGAATAATTTCCATGATGTTCAGAGAAGGTTTTAGAGAAAATCAAAATGTCATCAATGTAGATAATACACTTTTTCCACTGTAACTCTCCCAAAATTCGCTCCATACATCTTTGAAAATTGCCAGGCGCACATTTTAGTCCGAAAGGCAAAACGTTGTATTCAAACTGCCCATGAAAGGTATTAAAACTAGCTTTAGCTTTAGAATCTTCATCCAGTTCAATTTGATTGAACCCCCTGCTTAAATCTATAGTAGAAAAGTATTTTGAACCCTTGAGAGAAGTCATAATGTCATCAATACGCGGAATCGGGATCGCTAATCTTGTTTACTCGTCTAAAGTCAACACAAAGTCGTAACTTCCCACCCGGCTTAGGTACGTAGATCATGGGAGAACTCCATGGACTAGTAGACGAACGGACACAGGTGGACAAGGGGGGGGGAAAGGGGGGGGGGGAATTTCCCCCTCCCCCTCGGCGAAGTCGCCCACAAGGGGTCGCGAAATTGCTCCCACAAGGGGTAAGAAAATTGGCCACAAGGGGTAAGAAAATTGCCCAAAAAATAGGTTTTACGACTAAAATTTCCAAAAATTTTCCGGCTTCGCCGGAATTTTTCACTTAAAATTACTATTGTTTGCTAAAAAACGTCCGAAAAACGTGTTTTAGCTAAAAATTTGCTGTTTTTTGCTGAAAAATGGCTAAAATAGCTTAAAAATCGCTTTCAAAAGTACCCCAAAGAAAAATCGCTCTCACAAGGGGTACCCAAATTTGCTTCCACAAGGGTCAGTGAAATTTGACCTCCCGTTCAGGTATGCGAACGGATCAAACCGTACTTCAACATTTCAGTTAATTCCTCTAGCAGAGGCTGCCGCAGATGCACGGGTAGTCGGTAAGGCATGGCATAAATCGGTTTAGCGTCTCCGGTGTTGATGTGCGCTTTAAAAATGGTACATTTCCCTATATCAAAAGAATGCTGAGAGAAACAGTGCTTATTTTGGCGGAGAAGCCCCAAAAATTGTCCTTTTTCAGTTTCATTCAAAGTGTCTTCATCAAATGAGATTGCCTGCATGGCTTCGGGCAGGTCTTTCACAGAAAAAGACTCAATGTTTTTCAAGGTATTTATTCGAAAGTGGTATCCCTCCCGACTCGTTTTGGGATTAGAAATGAACCGATTATCTAATTTTACAACCTCCCCATATTCGTTAACTACTTCCTCGTATGGGGCCATCGGCATCCGGCGGCTAACCCGATTACGTGGCACTACATTACCTAACGTAGAATTCTCATATATAGTCGCTGGTTTTCCGGTTCCGTTACGCATGAGTACAGGTATACATCGTGATCCCAAGTCTACCATGGCAGGCAGCGTCTGAACTGCACCAGTGTCCACATCATACCTAGTTATATCTGGTTCAAACAGTCCATCATATTTTAGTGATTCTACGCTTACTACTAACGCAGGTACAGCTACCTCAGCATTCGGGGGAATAGTAACTTGCTTCATAGCAGACACCCGATAGGCAGTTTCAGTGACAGGGGATTGTTGCACCAGCTTAGCTACCATGGGGATCTACCAGCTTTCCTTAAACTCAACTCACCTTTGTGAAAACTAAGATTGAGATCCCCACCATGTTCATGCAAGAAATCAGTCCCCAATAGACAGTCCTCGGCCAGGCCCTTAGGGACCAGGTATGTATGTTCAATTTTGGCCCCGGGAGAGTCATAAAATTCAACGGGTAGTCTGACAGAACCTCTAAATTTTAAAGTTTGACCGTTTATGCCCTCAGCGCGGGGCGGGTGTGCTAGCGGTTTTATAGCCAATTCCAAGAAGTTGGCTAAATTTTCACTCATCGAACTCAAGTTTGCTCCTGTGTCGACTAAAGTCTGTATGGGACGTCCGTCTAAATTCACGAAAATCATAGGCAGTGGTCGGTGTAGGACTGGAGTGTTACCACCATGCTTCCCATCATTTCTAGTTTGGGAGGGTAAGGTACCTATTAGATGTATCTCACGATTTCTGGAGGTTACGGGTAGTTTTAGAGGAACCGTGACACTGTTCCCGCTTTGGGTAGGCCAAGTAATAGTGTGTTGTCCCAGGTCGAGTGAGATTTCCCCGGGAAAGCTAGTCATAAAGTCAGATCCCAGAATGCAGTCAACGGTCAGGTTGTCTACTACAACAAAAGTCCAATCTCGGATAGGAAAGGATTCCCGATTCCTATGAAATAAAACAGGTACAGTTACTGTCCCTACAACCTCGCACTTCCCACCGTTAGCAGTTTGCAGGTATTGTGGTACTTCCACGGGGGCACGTCTAGTTTGAGTTGCTGCATTAACCCGGTAGTCATAACGGAGACAAGTGATCCCGTGTCGAGCAGGGCATCTACAGTCTGTCCTAGAATCAATAGCGTCATTAACAAGGGCACCGTCCGGACCATAAGCACGGAGTGTGCGTTGATGGTTCTGTCGGGGTTCCCTACGATAGATCGTGTTTGTACACGAGGGTTCCCAGTGTTCGCCGTAGAGTGAGAGACTCGGCGTTTTAAAGGACTCGTCGCTGCGTCGGAGTGAGAAACTAATGAGGAGTCAGTGGTCTCATCTCCCGAATCTCGATTCTCAAGTGGCAGTTGACAAGAGAACCGAACTATGTGCCGCTCATTTCTATGTTTCTTATCTAAACTCATATCTATAGTGGGAGAGGTACAGTCAATTCTCTCATCTGAGAGAAGGTTGGCAGAAGCCTCACTGTCCTTGACGTTATAATCAGACATAGAAGAAGCGTAAGACGTGTCCCGAGAGATAGTTTTAGAAGTAGCCTGACATCTATTGGCAGCCTTGCGTAGCTTATCGTACTCTAGCGACCTACTGACGGGTCGCAGAGGGATCCTGTCATCGTTTACCGTTAACGAGCCTAATTCTAGCGGAGCTTCTTCCTCGTCATCACTAAAGAGAGGCCCAGTTAACCGGCGACCGTTTATAGGTGCTGCAATGACGGGGGCCGCGGCGTTCGTGTCTGAATTGTTGTGACACCTACTTCGGATCCTATTTCTAAACTTGC
This sequence comes from Trissonchulus latispiculum, assembly GCA_030248195.1. NCBI lineage: Eukaryota > Metazoa > Nematoda > Enoplea > Enoplida > Ironidae > Trissonchulus > Trissonchulus latispiculum. Next base: position 10,537 of record JASAND010007637.1, on the reverse strand, counting down.
GCCCACATGGCGTGACCCAGAACACTATAACACACCCAATGACCACAATAATAATTACCATAGATAATCCATGATTGAGCTGTAAGGGTACGACGGGTAGGTGTACATACTCTTTCATTTGGTCCTGTATTAGATTCCGAGCTTGTTCATTCTCGTATTCAGCGGTTGATAGTTCAGTGAAGTGTAAAGGTATCCTACCTAACGGAGCTGGCACGACAGTTTCCTTAAGGTCGGCCAAAGTAACGGTAGTCCTAGCAATCCCTAGCGTGCTGGTAAGAATAGTATTGCCTATAATAAGGTGTAGATAACGACCGTGTTCAAACCAGAGCGTGCCCGTTTCTGGCACTGCCACTCTTTCTCCTTCGGCCACATGGTTCAGAGACGGTGACCTGGCTACAATAACCTCGGTATAATTAGTCCGAATGAGTACCCCTGCAGGCGTAGTACGATATTCGGTGGAATTGTCCAAGACCTTCACCTTGACGTAGTCCTTGCAAGTGCTAAACTCTTTCTCTACCTTATCTTCAGAGAATGAAATAAGGATTTGCAGACATTTAGCTCTCAGGCTAGTAACTATAGCGTTTGGAGGGCAAAACCACAAACCAGGTGCGGTTTTACATTTAGTTACGTCGATCTCGCGGACTTTCCCGGAATCTAACCGTTGGGCATAGTCCGGCATAGGAGCTAGGGTGGTAATGCCGTGTAACCTAGAGTTATAACCTAAGTTATGCACTGCGTACAGTGGTCTTACCTCCTGTTCCAGTGGTACAGGGATTTCAAGCATAAATCCAAATCGGAGCAAGTTAAAATCAATCTTAATAGGATAAACTTTACCAAATTGATAAATGAGACTTGGTTCCTGGCTTAGCAAGGAGATGCGCAAGGAGGGGTGTGGTTTGATTATCCCTTTCAAGGTCTGTAAATTAACGAGTCCGGGAGTAATTTCGGAAAGCAATCCGGCGTGCATAACAGAATTTAAACCTTCACGTAAAGAGGAAGTAAAAATGTGGGCTAATAGTTGCATATAAATTTGTCGCATGTATGAAAAATTAGAACGCCTTGCACGAATAATGAGAGTGGTCAAATCTTGAACTGTGTGATGTAAAAAGGCATAAGCTTGCTCGTTTGCGTGCACAATTTTCCGAACCGAATCTGTAATTTTGGTCTGTTCATCTCGTAGAATATGAAATCCCTGTTCCACGGCATTTACCTTAGCATCTAGCTTACTTAAATGATAGGAGTTAGACAAACTGTTGGCTATACCACCTATGCCCAATGCGCCGGCTAGCAAGAATTCGATAAAACGTTTGTGGCGCTGTCTACCCGGTTCTATAGGTGGATAGGAAGTACAAACAACAAGAGTAGATCGGCATAAGCTAGCTAGTAATTTGGAATAGAAATTTGTATTCAAAACTCCCGAATAAAGCTTTCGGTACTCCGCTTTTATCTGATCAATTTCCTGTTCCAAAAAATCGTGTTGAGGACAACTCTGATTTTTCATCCGTACACAATACTGATCAGTCTTAGCCTTACTCGTGTTAAGATCAATACAGTCTTCCTCATTGGCCCACTCGGGGGGTTTCGACTGAGGCGAGATCGGGGGCACGGCCAACTGTACGATCAGAGCTAGGTACTCAGTCTTCTGAGATATTACCCCTATACCTGCGGGACTCAAGACTGCTGCCCAGCGAGGCAATACAACAGTACCTATCTTAGCTATTTCATCGGCCAAAAAAATGAAACGATTCAGTATCTGTAGCTGACTGAGCATTGGCGCTCGGTAGTAGTAAACCCTTCATAAGCCAAAAGACGGGCATGCCGAATTTTCTCAATGAACGGACAGCCGAGCAGATAGACAAAAATGGTAATAGAAATAGTGAAAAGTCAAAAGCTTCTGGTTTCACGACTTCCTTTTCGAAAGTTTCCAACAATTTATCCGAGTAAAGCTCACATTGAATCGCGACGGTATGAGATTTGGTACTCAATTCCGTTTCACGGAAACTTTCATAATTTCGCGGCCTTATCTCGTCAGAATTAGAGATAGGAATGAATAATTCCTCATCGGTTGAGGTTGCAGTGCTAGGTGTGAGCGCACCCTTCAGCAAACAAGGTGGCTCATATCGTTCTGGTCGGCAAGTGCAAACCATGGGCTGCCGACACCTCAGAATTTTATGTGAGAAATGCGGTGAAGTGAGGCACCTCTTGGCGTGCCGCATACATTGAGGTGACACTGCTCGCACTGAGCGGGCAGAATACTGGCCAGCCGACCCGGAGTCAGACCGAGGTTGTCGACCGTAATAAGGCCTGCGACCGTGATATTCTGAACGATCACTGCCGGAGTAGGCAGAGGATCCCGAGTAATTTCGATCCCTACCCGGGCTTTCGTGGTGATACCCACTTCCCTGGGCCCTAGATCGGGAGACTGCGAATTTTGGCCCATACTCACGTCTCATCTCTGCGGGGAGATCAGACCGCTGGTCCCTTCGGTCAGACTATTGACCATTGTCCCGTCGGTTGTCAGGATGATAACGCTCATTCCTATACTGTTGGTCGTAATGCCTATCATCCCTACGTTCATAATTTCTGTTATCTCGACTATCGTAATTTCTGTTATTTCTGCTATCGTATCGTTCCCTATTACCATTTCCATTGTTATCATTGTATCTACCGCGATCATAATTGTCGCGTCCCTGCCCACCTCGATCGTTATAATTTCGATTTCGTTCAGAATTTCGAAAAGAGCCACGGTTAGACTGAAAATTTTGGTTTCTTGCCTGATAAGCTCCTCCCCCCGGGTGTCGGCACTCGCGTCGAACATGTCCGGGCTTATTACAGTTAAAACATGTGATACCAGGAGGCAAATCTCGTGAACGTTCAGTCTTCCCCGCACCGGGCGTTTTCTTGGAATTTTCAGCCTCAAATTTTTCAAAGCGAATCTTCAAACTCTCTAACAGCTTTCTCTGCTTCAGCGATTGCTGCTGGAGCGTCCTGTTCTGCTCGGAAATTGGGTTCCAAAAAGGACGGGTATCCCTCCCCAGGGTACTCTCCTTCTGCCAATTGGGCTTTCTCAACTGCCTTAGCTAATGTAGTACACCCAGGAGGCACTCTGTTTTTGAGATCAGTTCTCAATCCAAAAAGAAACAGCCGTAATTTTAGCAGTTCAACCTGTTTGTCTGTGAACCCGTCCTCCTCCTTAAAGCTAAGGCGAGCATACCTATTTAAACGCATTAAATTGTCAGCTACAGGCTCTCCCTTCTCCTGTTTTACCTGGAACATCAGGGAAGAGGCGTGAAGTGCTGTGTGCGGGGGTACCATAATCTTCTTTGCCTCTGCGATCAGTTCAGTCCATTTACCCCTACTATCCTTGGACACAGACCGGAAGAGTTCGAGAGCACGAGAGAACTGGAGAAGGTATGCACTTTTTGCCATTCATCAAAATTCATTACACTACAAAACCTCTCGTATTTTTCGACGTGCTCCTCAAAAGATTCCGAGGAGTGACCATGGTGAATGGGAACCGAAATGAAAGCAGTGGCCACCCCTTGGACCCTAACTACAGCGTTAAATTCAGTTAGAGTTTTCGTCAGAGCAGTTAAAGCAACGGTTTCGGGTTCAGCCGGTGGCGGCGTGGACGGAGGAGTCTCCGGTTGTTCAGGTGGGTTGGGAGGTGTCCCCCCTCCCTTTTCTGCAGGATCAGGCATTCTAGGTATTACGTAAGGTTATCTTACCTAACTAAACAACTAGATTATGAGACAATGTATTATTATCAGGCACTTATCCGTCACAAACAGTTATACCTCAAAATCTATCCAAATAGTGAGTTCTTTTGGAAAAAATTAGGAGCCCAGAATTTTTCAGAGAAAACAAACTTCAATACGTTGCAAATGATTTTTCTAAAAATTCTGTTTGAAAAACTCCAAAATTTTTTCCTCCAAAGGCGGGCTCCACATGTAAAGAAAAGGCTGGTTGGGGGGTCGTTTTACTCTCTTTTCACTTAAAGTTACTCACTGATCTCTGTGAATTAATGATGAGCACTGGTTACAGTCAAACAGTCCTAGAGCATCATCACAACAAACTCAGGGGTCATAGTTATTCATCAACTGGTAAATTCTATTATGATATGAACCTTTCGTTTGCTAGCGATTTCAATCTAATCTAAACCCTAATTCTCGCTCAAGCGCAGATGAAGCCAAGAGGATTAATAGATTAATTAAGTTATTATTTTAATGGAACAGTCACAGTTATAATTATACAAAAAATATAATTGTCTACAGTTAAAAATACAGGTATACACGAGTCTAGGTAAGCACAAACAAAATACAAGATTACACAAAGGGCGGACAAGCACAGTACGAATAGTTTTTGTTAGTCAACATTCGGATTCAGTTTTAAACCTCAAGTTTTAGGCGACGTTCTCTTCAAAATCTCACTCACAAAATCATATTACAGTCAACCCTCTGGTTGGTCAAACTCACGATCCAAGCTATCTGGATGGTCCGATTCCACGTGTGATGTGTGTGATCTATTGACAGGTCCTCCAGAGAATAAAGCTAAGCGGGATCACAACAAATAGAAAGACAGCGAGAGTAATTGTAAATGCGTATAGCGAAACACAAACGAGTCGTGGCAAGCCCCCAACAGGTAAAATCCAAAAGTACTGGTCAATATAGAGACCGTACACCCAATCCAAAAGTGAAAGACCGGTCTATCCTTTCACGGGCCCTCGGTCACAAAAATCCACGCAGACAGGAAAAACCAAGAATAAGACAGTAAAGCACGACTGAGCTCTGGGGCTGCCAAACCACGACTGACTTCAAATATTTGGGGAAATTTTTGAGGTTCGGGGAAGACCTGTCAATCATGTGTGCGTGACGTGTAAGGCGGAGCTTGCGACTCCCCTTCATGTAGTGTGTTCTGTGCGTGTGTGTATCATCATACGTCACTTCTCTGTGACGTATGAACTCGGTTCTCGGGGTGAAGTTGGCTCCCCAAATTCCCAAACTTGTACGCATTAACCCCACTTAGTTTCCTGGGGAGATAAGTCCCCAAATTTTGATCTTTTTCGTAAATAAACCCATAAATTTCCAAGTTGACTTTCTTTTCAAACTTGCATTTCCAAAGCCACGAAATCACAGTTCAATTAACGACTTCAAAACCAACACCGCAGAAATGGAGACAATATTCAGACAGTAGAGAATGGTCAAGCAACAACAGAAAATGGTCATACGAGGAAATAGTATCGTCAACCTATACATTTTATACTTAGCTACCAAGCACAGAGACTACCAAAATGCAAAAAATACAAAGAATCAATTCCGACTCACAAATTATCAATCTGTCAGAATATAAAATAGAAAAAATACAAAATCAATTCCCGATCACAATAATTTAAGGTCTCAATTCCATATCCGAACCTAACATCTCAAATTTTCTATCCTCCACACATAAAAATACCTTTAGTTGACCCGATTGCTGCTTTCAAGCTAAAGCGGTCACTTGCCAAGGTTGGGAAAAGTAGGCGAAATCCCAGCATGCATTTTAGTTAATTTCTCTACAACGAATAACGGTTTCATAAAACTTAAAAAAGGGTCCCCAGCTATTTGATAGTGCAATCGAATGTGGTCGACGCCTCACGAAAAAATTTACGTTAGTCTGCAAAAAATCTGGAAAATTAAATTATTTCGAAGATACAGTAAAATAATTTCCGCTAACTAAAGTTAGGATCACTATGTTCATTACAAAGAGAAAATGTTAAGCTCCATTTAGATATAAAAATGGCTACTTCACTCTAAGGAATGTATGAGTAATAAGGGAACAAAGTTGATGTCTCCAAAAGGAATCACCACCTTAATGGCTTAATGGGGGTCACTTTGGTCAAAAATCGATAGTCACGGATTTCGCTCATTTTCACACATAATATGCCCCATATGTTCTTAAAAACAAGACAAAAAAACAATTAGTGTTCGAAATCAAACTGTGACAGAGTTATCGAGGTTCAAAGTTGTAAAACTTGAAAATTCCGGTGATGAGAACTGCAAGGTCAGGTGGACACCGAACCCGATCGAGAACAGTGTTGACCGAAACACCAAATTCAAGCCTTTACTAAGGTAATATTTTAGTGCAGACGCGGCTCAAGGATAGCTATCTAGGCGTTCACAACTGGGAGCCTAAAACCAAAAACCAAAACTTTCTTATCTTTTGGTCTAAAAATACAGCTACGCTCTTATTTAAGTTGAAAGAAAGAATATTTCAAAATAAGTTAACTTCATTCTTTCACAATAATATTTCTCTAGCTCTTCTTTCAAAATAGACTCATTAAAGCAAAGGTGAAAGTTTGATTGATGGCTTAAGCAGATTTATGCAGAAGCTTTATGTGCAACAAATGCACACAAGGAGGGAAGGCAGATTTAAATTACACTTGACCTTTGCATTAAGTTTCTTTCTTCTTTCTTTCTTTTGAAAGATTCTTTCTTGGAATTAATATTTTCTTTAAACGTAAGGTACGAGACTGGTCCGAGAGTGTTAAAGAGCACGGAAATAGGTTATTTCGTAAGTTTTAGCCATTTATGTAAAGGATTAAAGCCGTATGATTCAAAATACCCGAAAGGAAACCAGCACCTTAAAACTCGGTCATTCGGAGAATGTATTTACAGGAGAAAATGTTACTGAAACAGGGTGAGGTGAGAAACGAGATCCGCGAGGTGGTTTTCATGATTGCTAGGACCTGCTAAAAACACTGGACAATTGAACTTAACAGTAGAGGAATCGGCTATTTCTGATATGATTGTACCAGGACTTAGTGACAGATACAGTTTAAATTCCATATTTACAAAAACCACGAGCCTGTGTGAATAAATTCTTCAAACTTCAAAGCTGAATCCGTAAATACAGCAAGAGCAACAGCAAGATACTTGACGTAAACAGTTACTTGTGATCTTGCAGCTGCAACTAGTAGATTCTCTGCTCGTGGTGAACTTACAAATCCCCAAAGAGTCGTCTACTTGCTGCAAGATGTTTATGCCACACTTGAAGTCGCCCTTGTTACTTCTAATTAGGTCGCAAATCTGCACTAGTAGATTCGCAAAGTTTAAGTCCAACGAAGTCCAGAAAACGGTTTCTAGGAAAAAACGAAAATCTTATGGAAGCGGCCAGGTACTCAGTCAGTTTTTTTTGCGGAGAACCAGTTATGTGTGTCTTTGTGTGCTGTATTTGTTATAAGCTTAGTTATATGTGCTAAACGTAATGGTAGTCATAGTCCTGTAAAATCTGCAGTATTTCCTGGAATTGTGCTGTCTATAGCTGTGGCATTTTTGTTTCATCGGATTGATACTGACTGGGATGGAAATACGCCTACCGTTATTGGCAAAACCTTGCAATTTTTCCAAGGAATTAAGTTCACATGATTTTCATGTGTCTCATCCAACTAATTAACCACTAACTCATCTAACTAACCACTAACCATGAACTAACCAGGTGAAGTAAATATATTTTGAAAGACGCATATTTAACTCTGCGTAGTGGAAACATCGAAGAATTTTGGTTGCCACGAAAACAATATGATGAAATACCAAACATACTTTTTCAGTTTAAAGATATTTCAGTTTAATAAAAACTGTTCAATGCTGTCCATGTTCAACTTTTCGACCATGGTGTGACATAAAGTTGTCACACAAATCACTGATTCAAATTAGACGCACAAATTTCTCCAATCGCTCTATCGCTGAAATTCTGTTTTCATTATTTCACAATTTTAGGTATGTGTGTAACAGCTGACTAGACAGACATGTGTTGGCTGATTACAGTCATATATTTCCTGCCATGGAATGTTCATCAATTAGACGAGAGCAGTATTCACCATAGAAATTCAATTAATTCCGGAGTGATGATTATTGCCGGTATCGATGCCATAATGCGGTGAGCTTTAGCTTTGGCTTTAGCTCAGTAGAAATCAATACAGTATACATGGAGATTGTTCAGAGTTTAACGAAATGATTTAAGCTAAATAGCCTTAAGTGTTGAACGCCTAAGAGTGTAAAAGTAGTAGACCGTAACTAAGTGAATGGTCTTTTATTTTAACTGTTGCATAACTAAATTCCGTGCTTAACCTTGATGGAAATGAAGTTTGCCTGCTTATTATGCCAACACTGATTTTTGTGCTGACTATTCATGTACTACAATGACTTTGTTTAACCATGATTCTGAGATTTAAAGCACTGAGGCAGAAGCCTTAATCTTACAGCTACGACGACCTGACTTCTCTATGTGGTCTAACTGATCATACGCTGGATTCAGAAGCCGTCTAGTCCCGACAAAACTGTATTTTCAGCAATTTTAGGATTTTGATTCTTGTGGGGACTGGCGTTCACGCGGTTGATCCTGTTCATTGCTTTCTCATGGGGTACAAGGAGTTGTACTGCACGGATTTCAGCGGATCAAAGTAATATTCAATAGTAAATTTTGAGTCCCAAGAATTCACAAGATTTGTTATTATCAACAGGTTCAATTGATCTACTGAATCTCAACAAACACCAGCATTCAGTCTGGTCCAGGGCGCACCCAGGATTTTGAGAGGGGGATTGGGACGAGCCGAAAAAAGTTTTGCTTTCGCCAACTCGCTTACGGTGGAAGGGGGAGGGGTGGCGGAAAAAGTTTTCAACAGTTCAACAGTGTTGCTACAGCAGAAGTGACAAAATTTGCTAATTGTCAGTAGCCCAGTCGGAGCCCCCAGAAGTTGAGAAACTTTTGAAATCATGAAAAAATCCGTAATGGAACCTTTAAAATGAATTGAATAAAAGTTGAGAATTTTTTTGAAAAAAAATTGAATAACAAGTTCTGCAGGCGCAACGTGTTTAAAACAAATTTGAGACAGAAAAGCGCGGCCTGTGCGAAAACTCATAGAAATCGAAATAGAATGGTGCCGGTATGGCAGGCGGCCGTTACGCTATAGGCGAAAAATTAAAAAGCTTCAAAAGCGCCGCAGACGAGAGTAGTATAACCCCCCTTCACCAATAGAAGCTGCAATGTTTATGTTTATGTTTATGTGTTAAAGCGTCGAAATCAATAAGATAATATATACCTAAAGAATTAATGATTCATTAATTTTAACAAACTTATGATAATGCCAAGTCAAAAATCCATGCTTAGCTAATATGAACAGCTGTTTCTTTAGCTGCCTTGATTTAATGATTACGTAACCACGTGCTTACAGGCAGCAAAGCCAGTTGACGTGTCCGGTACGATGTGCCCAACTTATTTCAACAACTCAGTATTACACTTCCTTTACACTTCTTTGTTTCTATAGATTATAATGCAGCTAACGTACATTCAGCTTTAATTTTTTTGTGTGCAATTTTAAAACCTTACCAAGTCTAGCTGGAATATTGCAGTGTTTGTTTGCTTAAACAGCTGCAACAAAAAAACCGACCTCCAAAGCTTCCCTCTTTGTTACTGCTTCTTCCTTTTATATCGACTTTTCTCTTGCTGCACTGCTTGTTAAGCAGCTCTCTTGCCTTTTTGGCTTTTGTTATATCCTCTTCTATTGCTGCCTTAAACACAGGTAATACATTTATCTATTAATGTGTGATATTTAGAATTTGTTTATGAATTTAATTTAAGATTTCTAAAAAATGAAAACACCTGTTTTTAATCTATGTCTTTACATTATCATCTAAGTTATCCGTTTTATTACTAAACACAGGTTATATATTCATTTTTCTATTTTTGTGTTCATATTTAAAATTTGTTTATGCATTTGTTTTAAGATTTCTAAAATTAAAAACATCTATTTTAAATCTATTTCTTAACATTATCAGCTAAGTTCTCTTTTTATTATTTAGATGATTCATAAATGTCTCAAGTGTGGAGCTGATTTCAAGTCCAGTCAAGAACTGAGCACTCATTGTTTTCAGGCTCATCAACATAGCCAAACTAACCACGGTTCCAATTGTTCCGGGTGTCGCAATGCTGCTGTTTCATCTATGGTTAGTTTATAGATATTTACCATTTATTCTCCTTAAACTAAGGGTATGGCTTCTATCCTTCTGTTTTTTGGAAGCATCCTGTTAAATTCTGTCTGCTTTTGTGCACTCGAACTACCGTATTTTCCATTTTCAATTTATTGCACAAACTATTGCAATAGCGTTCATTTTATACTTCGTTCTTTAAAACATATTACTTTACTTTTGAGTCCCCAACCAGTATAATTTGAGTTACACATATAAATTACTGATTTTCTCTGTTATATTTTAATGAACATTAGATCATACATTGGACTAATTGATTGCTTTTCATTTAGATGAAATTCACCTGCCGAGATTGCCAGGAAAGTTTGCCTGTTCGTTCCTTTTCAAGCTTCACTTGAAGGACCAGCATAACCGCGGCTGCCCTCATTGCTCAAAGGTTTTTGTTCGAGAAAACAACTTGCGCAGTCATATTCGACTTCGGCATTCTTTCGTTGACCTCCCTGATGTTCGACGTACTCCCCTCCAGTCTGGGGCCGGCCCCAGTGTAAAATATGGAGGGAGCTAGGGATTTTAAC
>JASAND010007634.1:0-42854 GCA_030248195.1 Trissonchulus latispiculum | reverse complement strand
GTACTTCGTTCAGTTGTGTGCTGACTTTGGGTGCTACGTGATTTGGGGGCAAATTCTCACTAGGGGGCGCTCGTGGGAGGGTCCAACCCATACACTCGCTCCCCTATTCACTCTTGTTAATTCTGCCGTTGTGTACAGTTGTGTTTAAATCTACTCTCTCCCCCTTATTTGCTGTGTATATTATTGTGTCTCTCCCTCAGCTCTCCCCAGAGCTTGGTACGTTGGCTGACCCCAGTCAGCCGCTGTAACTGTAAGTTAGTATTTAGTGTTTGTGTGTTTGTGTGTGCTTGAGGGTTCATCCCAGTATTTTTATTGTGTTGTTATATTACTATAACTCGTTGTTCTGTTCTAATTAAAGTGTATTTAGTTAGGTTTGAGTTTTCTGAGCTCCTGCTAGGTAGGTAGTTCAATCTTAAGTGAGTGAGAGTGCGAGTCATCTCGCCCTTAGGATCGGATTACCCCTGCGTATATTGTCTGGCGAGGCTGTCCCGACCGTCTCCTGTAGTCGGTCTGTTATCCATCTGTGCCACGGTCTCCGCGTCCGCTACGTCTGGACGTGGTAACGGTGTTAGTACGTAGGTTAAACTACTAGCCCCGCTACAGATGGATCATCCGACGGTCAGAAAAGATGAGATTTAGGCATTCACTGCATGCCACAGCCACCATCTCTATTAGCTGGTCATCTTTTATTTATTTTGAATTGACCAAAAATTTGTAAAATGCCACCAATCTTCCATCCAGCGGGTTCCGTCAGAATCTATTGTTTATTTTGTACATTTAAGTGGCGGCAGATTTAGCAAAAGAAGAATATCGAAAGTGCGCTGCCTGTCGCAAATGTAAAATGCTATGCAATGGCGACTTATCATTTAGATTATTTGACAGCAGGGAAATTTGGAAATCAACAGCATTTTCAATTGAAATGAGGAGACTATTCGGTTTAGAAAAATCTATCACAAAACTTCTATTGCCTGGCATGTATTAACTTACAGAGTTACAGGTTTCAAAAATTTGTAAATTTTGTCTTTGAAATTTCTGATTCTCAAATACTGTTCCATCAGAATTTGTAAAAACTTAGACATTCCGCTAAATTTTCTGCCTGGGATGTTCAGTAAAGATTCCATCTTGCAAGAATTCTATTTTTAAATAGAAGGAAACTATAGTCTGAGCAGGTAATCTGGCAGAGAAACCATTGCAACCGCGTTACAGTAGAGCCTCAAATTGCATTTACAAAAAACTCAACGGGGTCTAGCCATAGCTAGCTATCCTTTACTTTTAATGTAATTTTCACTCATACAAAACATTTTGTCTGCAATTTATACGTACTAGTTGAAATACGATTTTTTACGATTGGTGGTATTTATAGTTGTAAAAAAGTATATAAAAGTGTAAAAAATTCCGACAAAGTAGTGTTAAAAAGTGTTAAAATATGTAAAAAATTTAGTGCTAAAAAAGTGTAAAAAGTGGTGTTAAAAAGTGTAAAAAACCTGTTAAAAAGTCCGAAATTTTGTTATTGTTAATAACTGTAAAAATGTTTTTTAACATTTTTACTTTGTTACAATTTACAACCCTAAGTCAAACCGATCAGACTATCATTGCACCACAGGGCCGTAGAAGGAGGGCACTTAATGCTGATATATACATAATCCATATATACATATATACATACATACATATATATATATATATATATATATATATATATATATATATATATATATATATATATATATATATATATATATATATATATATATATATATATATATATATATATATATATATATATATATATATATATATATATATATATATATATATATATATATATTTATACCTGAAGCTGTAGTATGGCGAAACAACGTAAAGCGGGTTATGTTATGTTCTGTTCTTTGCACTTTGCAAAAAGTGAATGGTATCAAAGCACCAAAACTGTAACAGAAGTGCCTGAAGCCTACCACTAGTCTGCTCAAAGATTTAATGTTTGACAAAACTAACTACAAACGAAATTGAAATAAAGCGTAAATTGAAACAACTAAAACAGTAGAAATGAAGTGTACGTCAACGAGAGCAGCAAAAACCCACTTATTCGCCTGGTATGATAAATAGTACGGAAATTTCGCACAGATAAGAGTATGGCAAGTGTTGCACTGTCAGAAAGTTCTCATGTAAGACAAGCAAATTTGTGCCTGAATGTCAAAGAATTAAATGTGTAAACTAAGCCGTAAAGACATATCTAGGCATATCATATTAGCCAGCCCACACGAATTTAGCTACATAATGCCAACAAGGGCATTATAACACTGTAAAAGCATAGGTACAAACTGCCGACACGTACTGAATGTAAGTCACTCGCTAGCTGACGTGAGCATTAGAAAAAAAGAAGGACTCAGTGTGGTCAGGGCGGGATTTGAACCAGCGAGTTTCGGTCTTACAGTCGAACACTCTAGCCCTAAGCTAGAGTCCAGTGTAGTGATGTTTCAGCACCTGAAACCTGAAACTGAAAATATTTTCAGTCAGTACATATTTCAGTTTCAGCACCTAAAACTGAAACTGAAACTGACAACAGTAGAGCTCGACGTCTGAAACTGAAGCTGAAACTGCAAAAAAATCGACGACTGAAACTGAAACTGAAACTGAAACTGAAATTATAGTGATTTGTCGCCTGAAACTGAAACTGAAATTCTGAAGGAAACAGGCCTGAAACTGAAACTGAAATAATTTCAGTCTGAAGTGATTGGGAAACCTAAAAAACTTAAATATATGCAAACTGTTGTTGTGCTACTGCTTTGATATAGTTGCTGTTGAAGTCTGGAACCAGTAGTCAAATATCTTTTTATTTGGCGCATCATTCCGAAAACTCTGCGCTCCAAGATATTAACGGAATTACATTCAAGTCACACTGGAGTGAACAAAAGTCCTACTTTAGCTCGACGGGTTTTCTGGTGGCCTGGGGTAAATGATGACATTGCTAAGCATGTCAGCATTTGTACTGATTGTAGCACTACCAAAGATAACCCTTCGTCGCTTGCTAAAGGCGCAACATGGCCAGTCAACAACAGTTTTGGTCAAGAGTACACGTTGATTTCTTGGGACCTGTGAAAAAGAAAATGTACCTAGTTCTTGTGGATGCCTATTCTGGATGGCCGGAAATTAGTGCAGTGCCTAATGCCACCACTGCCGAGTCTCTCAAGGAACTAAAAGATATTTTTGGCCGGTTTGGATTTCCAACCTTGGTATCAGACAACGGGCCGGCCTTTGTATCAAAGGAGTTTAAGCTTTTCTGCCGAACCAACGGAATAACTCTCATCAACACTCCACCGTATCATCCTAGCTCTAATGGTTTAGCCGAGAGAATGGTGAGAACGTTCAAGGATTACCTAAAGCGGTGTCAACACGGAAACCCAGATGTTCCCTTTTTCCTTCTTAGCTATCGGAACACACCTAATCCAAGTAGCAGAATGACACCTGCGGAACTGGTTCCGAAACATCCAGTACGAACACGCTTAACAATCATGACCGAAGATAACCATTGGCTGCCTGAGGTACCATCAGAAGCAAAGAGGCAATTTGAAATCAATCAAGCAGTTTGGATACGGAATTACCGATCTGGCGACAAATGGGTTCCTGGTGTCATCGTCAAGAGGCATGGGTCCGTTATGTATGCTGTAGCCGTAAAGGATCAATTGTGGTCCCGCCATGTTGACACGGTGGCGCGGTTGCGTCTAGAGATCCAGCTGACGACTGGTTGCAACTGCCGAGCTTCTCAGCTGCAGCCAGAGGCCGAGTTATTGCCGATCCGCGTAACCTCGCTGGGTTGAACGCAAGACACAACGTCTATGCTGATGCTGCCCCAAGACGCCCGCAAAGAGACCGGAGATGTCCCCTGAGATACAATCCTACCTCGGGACAATTTTACCATCAACAAATCCCGGACTACCGATGTGATGCCTTTTGATTTTTAAAAAAGAAAAAGAGATATGAAGTGATTAGGAAACCTAAAAAACTTAAATATATGCAGACTGTTTTTGTGCTACTGCTTTGATATCGTTACTGTTGAAGTCTAGAACCAGTAATCAAATATCTTTTTACAGTCGACCATTAAATCTGAAAAATAATTTCAGCTCTTGCTTGACCTGGAAGTATATAATATCAATCGATGTAGGCCAACGCTTAGACTGAAAACAGTAATTTTAGACAACGCTTAGCCTGAAACTTTTAATTCTAAACTACGCTTAGGCTGAAAATACAATTTTCAAATGATGTGTTGCAATTATTATCAGCTCGAACATATGCATTTGAAAACATTGCAAGCAATGTTGATCTTGTGCTGTTGTATTGTTATAACAAAATAAATTTCAACTTTCTACTAGATTTAACAGGCATACCTATTCCATTCTCGCAAAACTGACCATAGCGGTCACAGATTTTACAGATGTTTTATACATTGAACTAAACACTTTTAGTTTAGCTGTTGAATGTTGAATTTTTACTGAAGTTTTACTGATTATACCACAACCTAATAAAAATAATGTGTTTTAAGACGTTCCATAAGAATTAAAGTTAAAATTAGGCTTACTAGTGAAAAATATGAAAATAAAATTGGGACCCATAAAATTTTAGTCTAAGCCTGAAACTGAAAATAATTTGAGTGAGGTCTGAAACTGAAACTGAAACTGAATCTGAAAATCCGACGGTCAACCGCCTGAAACTGAAACTGTAATTCAGATAAAATGAGACCTGAAACTTAAACTGAATCTGAATCTGTAATTTCGCCGAGCAACCGCCTGAAACTGAAACTGAAAATAAATGGGGCGCCTGAAAGATCACTAGTCCAGTGTCCACGCAGTGCGACTGTACCCAGCGGCAGGCTTGTCCCATATTGACCTATCCTTGAAAGATTAATAATTAGCGAGTACAGTTATTGTTAAAGGAATTATCAATGAGAAATTGTTAGGTTAATTGTTAGTGCTGTAATTCACATATCAATTTCGGTGGTGACAGACAATATCAAAATTTGCTGCCCTGATTCTTGTTGGACTAAACCTAATATTTAAAGGATTCAAATAAATGTTTCGGGGAGGAGGGGAACACGTAATAGATTTATCATATGCTCTTATTGTATGACAGATTCATACTCACATCTGGCATTAAAGTAAACACAGAGATGGCACAAATATAGAAATAGTCCAGATATTTCTGTGCTTCCATGCTAATGCAGTTATATAAGGCTTTAATTCTCTGAAACTGGAACTGAAACGAATAACTGCTCTCACAGCTGAGTTCTTCTTCGAAAATTATCGAAGGAATGAAAGAAATATTCGAAGCTGATATGTGAATTGAGCTCACAATTTTTAGTTTTTTTTGTATAGACACTAAGGTTCGACCAAACTCAGATTTGAATCCAAACGGTCGTGAATTAGACTTTTTTGCCTTCTGTTAATGTTTGCGACTAACGAAAATAGATTTCCGAAGGTTTATGAAACCGCGGTTTTAGAGATATTTTGTGCAAAAGACATCTGGAGCTACACTACATTTAAGTTTGGCTTTGGATCCTAAGATATGGAATGGATTCATAGACGGACCCTTCAACAGTAAATTTTCCTATCCGCTGAGCGATTGGTATTAGCCTGCGCTTATGCAATTTCGATTCCCTGTGGCGACGAGAATTTGCCTTCGTCATCCATGTATCGTACCTGCACCTAGCCTACTTACGCCGAATGTTTGATGTTTCCGCTTAGAGATAACAAAACTCAAAATCCTACTAATACGCCTAAAGCTCAAAGCTGAAATTCCTACTTACGCCTAAAATATTTCCTTGCAAAACTCCAAATGCTACTTACACCTAAAACTAAAGCTCTACCGTAATCCAGTTGTATGTCTTTACCGTGCAGACTTTGCATAATGTCTACAATGTAAGTAATGCGAGGAAATATAATAATAAACGCATAAAAATCTTCATTTAAAATTCACGTCTATGTATGCGTTCTCATTATATTATTAGAGGTTATAACACGGGGGTTGTTCAGTATTAGTCTAAGTTGTAAGCATAAGATGTAAGCTTAAACTGAACTAATTAAATGGTAAATTGAAAAACTGATTTAAAACTGTATGATCCAGAAAACCCCTGGATACAACGTTTCAGTAAGATACATTAGATTTTATGATCAAACAGATAAAGCTTGGAAAGCTTCTATACAAGAGCTGGATTCAGATTGGTTAAGTTTTGCTAAAGTTAGCTTCAAGAAAACAAACTCCTCCTCCGAATTGTTTGCTATATCCTGAAAAATTATGCCGTTGCTTTAAAATTTAAAATATTTCAATTAGTTTGTTAATTTTTCAGGAAAAAATGGAAATATATTCCTAATAAATAAAGTTGAGTTGCAAAATTGCTATTTAGATCATATAAGCAAACGTTAACTCATCCTAAGAAAAATCGAAACAACATTAGGAACAAAGTCAGAAAGGGGATACTGTAGATTTTCGGCGTAAGCAGGAATCCGAGTTTTGCATAAACATTCTTTAGGCGTAAGTAGGAATGTGAGTTTTGACAGAAAGAATTAGGCGTAAGTAGGAATTGGAGTTTTGAAAACGATTAGGCGTAAGCAGGATAGGCGTAAGTAGGAGTAAGCTCGTCATCATATCAATTGTGATATACAAAAGAATTTATTTACAAGTGCATAACAAAGTTCAAAACTCCTCCGCCGACGTCTCATTCAAGTTCGACTGTTTCAGAAGTTTTTCGACCAGCTTCTTCAGAATACTTCCCTTCTCTTTTTTGGCTATTTCTTTAGATTTTTCGTCAGTCGGCGGTTTCTGAATCTGAAGATTTCGGCTCGCCGCTGCCACCTTTGTTGTGGTGGAATTCTTCTTGTTGACAGACTTCAAAGGACTTGCCGACAAGTCCGGCAGAGCCGGCTGCTCTTTGATCTCGCACAGCTTAACGGCAATGCTTGCACCAACTCTGAAACAAACAAATTAAACTAAAACACCTCATTACACCTTCTTCTGTCAAGATTCATTGCTTTGAATAGTGGTAAAGTACAAAGGATCTGGCGGGCCTAATCTTATCAAAAGTTGTTTACAAGCTTACTTAACTTTACAATATACCGGTATGCGTATGCTAAAACCTTAAGGAGCAAATGTGCGGGATTTTGGACGAAAATATGCGGGACTAATCCCGATTTACTATTAATATGAAAAAAAAGAAAGTCATGTACCACCGAAGAACCTAAACAGATGAGAGATTTGTAGCATACGTTTGCATGGTCACAATGGCGAAGCCAGGCGTCGGCTCGATCATCGTGGTCCCGGCAAGACCTGGCAGGGGGTAGAAAGTGTCCCGACAATTATCCAAAAATAGAGGTTGAAGAGTGCAGCAAAGAAAGGAATATAGCTGACTAAAATAGTATAACCACACAAGTTATACCTTTAATATTTACGGTGTCGTCTTGGAATAATACCCACGATACTTCAATAATGTTTTGCTGTACGATTGGACTACCGCTTACTTTTAATAATCTACTTAATTTTTGATAATTTGCTCACGACTATCCGCTTAATACTTCGGCTAATATTCGCTAAACCTACTCTGGGCCAGAAATCCTGGCAATTCCGGCCAGATAGTTGCCCGGCCATCCAAAGGTTGGCTGCGGCTGACAAGCCAGCTGTCGATCTTCTAGAATGAATCCGTCGGCAGACAGCGTCGGTTCCAGAATCGGATCAAGAGTGGTCCACAAACACTCTTCCCAGATAGGTAACTGTAAGCAAACAAAACTTGTAGTCTATAAGGCTTCAGTGAATTGTACCAGATATGATTTGAACTTAGAAGATAGGTCATATAGCAGAAGATTGTGGTTAACTCTTAATGTGAGAAACGAGTGTTAGTCCTGTTTCTTTGTATACTACAGTTCACAAAAACATCAGACTTCACCTTTGTTTTGAAGGTTCGCTGTTTTCTCTTTCGGAGTGTAGGTTTCATACTTCACAAAAAATTGTAGGAATTGGAATAATTGAGAATTGACTAAGAAAAAAGATATTTTGGAAAAAAGGCATGTCAGAAGTTATACATATGCTTAACATTTTGTTTATTAATGTTATTGTTAAAACCATACCATAAATGAAGTCAACGGTATGCTTTGGCAGGCTACACTCCACTGATAGCCCGAACCAGGATCGCCGGATATGGCAATGCTGGAAATATATTGACCGTTTTCGCAAATGAAAGAAAATTCATCCAAACTGCCGGAGGTCTGGCGAATAAGGGGCCCCGGCGCCAAGCCAGAGTCACCATTAGCTGTTCCATAGCTACCGTAGCCGTTATGTTGACCGTTTGCAATAGCAGCAACTAAATGAAATAAAATGTGCAATTTCACAACCAGATAAAATGCGCTGAGCGGGACCATTGTAAATCGTCTAACAACTGATTTTAAAAAATTAAAACAACCGGTTCAAATGACCCAAAATTTGATTAGGTGGGTTGTATAATTGTTGCAGTTTTGCTTCTGAATTAATTTTGCACAAATGAAAAACAATGCAATATATGTTTGTGTCCGTGTGATTTACTTCTTCATACGCTATGTTGATACTGATTTAAAGAAATCTTAATTATAAGTACGATCAAAAGTAGAAACTTTGACCGTTAATAAAAGATTCGCATTTGGAGTAACTATTTGGAGTTTGGAATAGCTACTTATACTTAGGAATTCTATTCAAAAGTTGCTCAGCTCGTCAACAGCTTTGAAACAAATAAATATATGAGGAAGGGAATGGAGAGACAACCTGCAGGACCCCTACCCTTAAGAAACGTTTCTGTATATTTTGAACGAGGTACATGTCTTGCTAAAGAAAGGGAACTAAAGCATTTTAGATCTTAAAGAATTACCTGAGGCTATCAGAACGTCCATCACGTCCGCCGTAGTGGAGGTGCTGTGGTAGCACACACAACCAGACAGACGGTCATCGCTTGGCAATCTCAGTAAATTCCCCAGGGATAGCAATTTGGAATAGGACCTCGGAACATTTTTTCAAAGTCTGACTGGACATAATCCTCCACTTGTAGCGTACTAAAAAAACCACAGCGCTGTCTAGGTTTATCTTTTTATTTAAGATTTAACGAATGGTTTCAGAATGTTGAAGGGTGTCCAGATAACGTGTTTGGAACGTTTCATCTATTTTCTGAATTGGTTGAAGCCAGTTGAATCAAATCTACGCAGTGACACCTAGGGTTGTGAAGTTAAGAAATTTCTCGGGCCGGGCTCGGGCTCGGGCCAACCAACCTCCTCGGGCCGAGGCCCTCTTCACAGCCCGAGCGCGAAGCCCGATTTACGGCCCGAGCGGCCCGAGCAGCCCGAGCGGTCCGAAGAGCCCAAATGGCCCGATGCGGCCCGAGTGTAGTCCGAGCGGCCCAAGTGGTGCAAACTGCAAATATAGCCCCACAGCTGCGGAGAGGCCCAAAAATGGCTTAAGTCACTTCGTTTGTCCGAGCAGTTTTATTAGTATTACGTATCGGTAAGCTCAAAAAGAACTTTCATGGTTCGATTAGCTGTAAGTTCAGTGCTACATTAGGTATTGTTAGAAGCTTTTCATTTCACACTTTTCAGCTAATGCTTTGAGCACTGGTTTGTAACCACACACTGGAGCTATAAGGCTTATGTATCTTGTAGATTGTAAAATTTTGGTTTATTATTGAGTCATCCAAAAAATGAATAAAAATAAATCACACAGATTTAAACACACAATTGACCACTGACTAAAAAGCGGGAAGTTGGCAAATGTAATGTGAAATTCAAAATAAAGTCAAAAAGTCAAGAAAATGCATCATATTATGGATTGTGAACTTCGGTTGGAATGCAAGTTAGTATATCTTAATCGGATGTCTTAATCTTAAATGAAATGTCTTAATCGGAATACGAACATGCGGTACGTAAAATGATGTTAGTTGATATTAATATA
The DNA here is from genome assembly GCA_030248195.1 of Trissonchulus latispiculum. Lineage (NCBI taxonomy): Eukaryota > Metazoa > Nematoda > Enoplea > Enoplida > Ironidae > Trissonchulus > Trissonchulus latispiculum. The sequence continues at coordinate 32,903 of JASAND010007634.1, read as the reverse complement.
TGTTTGTTAATCTTAATTAGTGTTAATAAGGTGATAATTAGTTAATTTTAATAATTTTAGTCGCAAATATGACTTAGGCTCATTAGAAAGGCAAAATTTTTTTTATTCTAAGAATCCAAACCCGGCCTTTTAATTCCCGCTATTAGAAAGGCTACGGGCTAAAATGTTTTTATACGATTACTTTCTGTTTCGTAATCTTAAGCCCTTAACGTTTGCCTCAAATTTGGCATCCTTTAACCTTTATCTTAACTTCTAAAAAGTCCTTTTCTCCCAGTCTGGGAAGCCGTCTGCTTCTCAGACTACGTAGCAGTCACGTGTCTACTGCCCTCATTCAAGTTTCCATTCACTGGGTCTTGTCCGCAGATGTCCTCTCTGTTGGCGGTTGGCCAAGGACCAGCAAAGAATTGCCTCGCCTTTTAATATGAAAATAGGTTCGGAGGGGGCTTACCTCCCTCCAAAATAAATAAAATAAAAGGTAAATCTAGCTAGACATAGGTAAATTAATACGTATACTATTAATATTTAGTTTTTATTTTATCGAAAAAATACGTAGGAATTTATATGCACATTTTAGGCAACAATTGCGCTTCCCCTGCCGTAGGTCAGCTCAGGACACTAGAGTCCCAGCAATAGGGAGCAATTGTTGCTAGTTCTGGGTGCTGCGTTCTTTGTTTCTGGCGAAAAGTTCGGGCTGTAAATAAGAGAAAGCGGCCTGAAAACAAGGGAGCAGCCAAAATTTATAAAGTTAATTTTTATTTAATCTAGCGTCAGAATTTGTACTTAAAAATTAGTTTTAATAAAAGGCCCCTGAAGGCCTTCTGTTTCTTCAGTTTAGTTTTGCAATTTTTGGACATTAATTTTGTAATTCAAGAACGTCCCCTTTGGTTAACTTTATGTGTTAACCAAAATTTTGCAAAGTTTCGCGAAATTTCAGCATGGGATATTCATCAGAAAAGTGGTTAGTTTGGGTGTAATATTTTGTATGTCTTATTAACCACGCCCTCAACGGACCAGCCAACCGGCCAGCTCGGGCATGGCCAGTGCTTTAAGGTGGGAAACTTCTAGAAGTTTCTGGAAACTTCTAGAAACTTTCTCAAAAATCAAAGAAGTTCCGACTCTCCTGAGCTGTCAGCGAGCTGTCAACACGCCGTCAGCTCTTTCCAAAACTTTTAGAACAAGTCAGTTTTCGCTTGAGCTGCGGCCGAGAGCGGCCGTGTATCCCGCTCCTCGCAACATATTCTCTGGTGTGCCAGCGTTTTGGCCGGAGAATTTATAGTGCGTTGCCTCACACCATTGGAACTCGAGTTAGGTATCTCTCTTATCCACACAGATCAGGGAGGAAAATTTTTAATTGTCAAGCCACGTCCCAAAAACGGCCTAAATTTCTGTAGGGGTCTCCCCATTTTTCACACCTTTTTTATCTTTTTGGGGTATTGTATGAAGAATAGTGACTTTGAGTAGGCACCCATCCTTGAGTTAAGTTAGGAGGTCCCTTTGCTACGACCTCGTATCAGATCTGAGCTAGATTAAGAATCATATCTCCCCACAGCCGGCAATTAGAAATTGCCAGCGATATTGTTCAAAAAGGCACAACAGAGTTCAAAAATCATTGTTTTATAATTGTTTTATTTTAGCTTTAGGTCGGTTCCTAAAAACAAAATAGGTTTCAAAATCAGAATCATTTTAAATATTTATTGATTAAGCTGTTTTAAAAGGGACTGATCGATTTCCCCGAGTTTAAATTTATTAATAAGCGTTGTTTTGTAAAAAAATTGTTGTAGTATTGTTTCATAGTGATGATTGCCTAGGCTTCGCTTTCAAGTTCGCTAAAGTTTCTTTAATTTTAATAAAATTTTCAAAGTTCCTCAAAGTTTCTATTTAACAGTGCATATAACAGGTAGTTAAGTCTAGTTAGGAAGTAGTTAGGAATCATTAGGTTGTAATTGTCCGATTTGCAAGAGTGCTAGTGTGATTGTGAACTGTGTGAATATGACTTAGAAGTTTAGGTTTTTGGTTTTTTGGGTAAAACCCTAATTGATAGTAAGGTTCCAAGGTTAGCCCCGTTTCTTAAGTAAAATCTGGAACCAAAAAACAGTAATTGCGAGTGTGAACGAGGGGCAGGCCATATAAACTCCCTTTGTTTGATAATGGTCCTGGAATTGCAGGAATGAGTGCAATATACTCAGATATTTGGCAGGAACTGGGCCAAATTGAGTAGCGATTTGGCACATAATCATGGATAATTAGGGTGCTGTAATGTTTCAATGTTAGATGCATAATTACTGTGAAAATTCTATTTTTGAAGAGGAAAATAGTGTGGATTTGGTGTATTTAATGGTTTGGAATAGGTCGGCACGCTAGGGTCACGGGGAGCCCGAATTAGATCCTGTAGATCTGTTGGATTCCCGATCATCCGTGTAGGTTGTCCTGCGCTTAGGGGACGGATGAGCCGCATTCATGGGTTCCGGAAATAGCCGAGTATCGTTGATTAATAGATTAATTGATTGATTGATTAATTGATTAATAATCAAATTCTCACCAGAAATCTCTTTCCAGAATTATGACAGAATAATGCATAAAACAACATGAAATTAAGTGTCCATAGCTAGATGCTTTGCATTGGACGGCCGATTAGCGGATTAGCAGTTTAGTGACTTTAGTTAAGAAGATAAAGGTGGTTTTGTTGTATTAGATAAGTAATATTAGTATTAGTAAGAAAATGCTGAATTAGTATAGTTAGCCTTAGTTATGAAGTGTACAGTGATTGTCTTTATTTAAAAAACTGTTCGTCATTCATTTTTGTAACTTTAAAAGCTTTAATTGTGAGGGCTGTAATGCTCAATCTTAAAAAACAAAAGAATGAACCAAATTCAAAGGAAAAGAAATAAACCAGTGCTGAGGTTCGAACTCAGGTCGTCGGATAAGAAGTCCGATGTTCATCCAGTTGAGCCATTAGAACTGACTAGAAACTAGAAATCACTGAACCAGTTCAAACTTGCTCTTATATTATAGCATTTTGGTAATTCAGCGCTTACGTGTTAAACTAATACACTGTATGTACAAATTACGCATATTCGTGTGTAAACTTTAATTAAGGTTTTCTCGTTAATTATCGAACATTTTGGTTGCTGTAATCACAAAAAATGTTCAGTTTTTCAAGCTCTACAAAACTTTTGTCCAAATCCGTGTTCATCGAAAATTTCGTAAATTCATATGCTCGTTTGGGATATTTTTAAAACAACCTCAAGTGAAAGGGTGGTAGGTTGCGCGTCTATCACTCGGGTGGCTGCCAGGGTTGCCCGGTTCGAATAGCAGTTCGGTACGTTTCTAAGAGCTTCTTAGGTAGCAGCTATATGGAAAACTGTAGCTATTCAGTTCGGCTAAGTTGGTAGGCCTGAAAGTAGGGACTGCGTAGAATGGCTACTGAGACAGTGAGTGAGTGAGTTTTTGCAATTTTTGCATAAATTAATTAAAATTAACTAAGTGCGAAAACTCGCTCCAAATCAGCTGGTTATTTCATTTACAAGTTTAAAGTTTACAGTTTAAACAGTAAAACAATTAATTAAGTTAAATTCTAGTTTAATAAAAATGCAAAATAACTCTTTTCGTAAATATTTGCATTTTAGCATAAATAAGCAGATAGGCAGTAACAAGTTAAATTGTAGTAATTACCTAATTGTTAGCCATCTTCCAATATCATAGCAGTTTCAGAGTGTACTTAATATTACCGGTTCACCACGGGAAATAAAACTTTTCCCTTGGAAAATTAACGAAATTAGGCCCAGATAAGGCCAAAATCGGAAGCATTCCCAATTCATTTGTTACGTAAAGAAGGTTTTGTCAAGTTCGGCCCCGTTTAACGAATTCTAATTCAAATATGGCTTCAAAGGCCAGATTTATGCCAGAAGACGGTAAAAAGTTAACCAATTTCGTCAAAATGCAGTAATTCTAAAAACAGTCAATTGTTGTAGGTTTTAGAATCTTTCTGTCAATTCGTAAGTTGAAATAGACCCAAAACGCACGTTTTGGGAACGGAAAGCTAAAGAACGAGTAATGGTCGCTGGGTTCGAATCCCGCACCATAACTGTGTACTAATGGGTTTTAACCCATTTGATTCAGGTGCGATTGAAGTGATCACTGACTGTACGCTGAGATACCAGTCGAACCAGTGGATCTTTGACGATCTGTTGCCAGTGGATACTCGTGGACTGTAGTAATTGGACAGTTTGGCCTAAAGAGAAAGATTTGATATATTAGTCCTGTTATCAGAAAGGTACTTGGATGATCAGTATTGTCCGGACGGCATATAAAGGCAGAATCAGCACGTGAAGATACACCTAATCAAATTTGGGCTAGTGACCAAAACCAATCTATTGCGGCGTGTTTGACCTAAAAATTGGTATTCTTGTTTATTGGATACTTTAAAATGCTATTCATCAATATCAGTCTTTCATTTGAGATCTCCAGAGAGCCGACTAATTGATAGAACTTTGTGTGTTAATTTTCATTAATTAGGATTAGGCAGGACAGTACCCGGATTCTTTCTTTTTTCTGCCTCAAAAAGATTATTCCGAATAGCAACCCTGAGTTATGTATTGGAGCGTAAGCAGTGATCAACATTTGGGGGCTCACCCATAGACCGACCCCAGGTTAATTTGTACTAATATTAGCTGTTTCTTTGACTTGTAAAGGTAAAGTTTCACTTACACGCAAGTCATAATTCGACGAGGCAGAGTCCAAGAAAGGCTGATTGAGACTGGGTCTGGGGGCCGCGTTTCGAACCTTCGACGCGTTCTCCATATCGGTCCGAGCCACGGCTTTGCTGGTTGCCACGGTAACGCACACGGGTCTAGAAACAAAAGATTGATGAGTAGCATTCGGGAGCACGACACCGGACAAGCCGTAACTACTGTCACATTAGTGTAAACAAGCTGATCTAGAACTAGGTAAGAAACTGTCACAAGTTACCTTTGGTGGTGCCATCTTTCGCGACGAATCATCAAGCTGGTCGCAACGAGAAAATTAAGTATTGGCTAGTTTAGCAATCTCTGAGCCCAGCAGAGACCCGGGTTTGGTTTGGTTTGGTTTGGTTTGCTAGGGCTTCCTTTGCCGTAGTACGCCTGCGAACAGCACGCCCAAATGTGCCCAACGCATTGTTAGCTCGTCTTAGTGCGAGCAGTCGAGACGCCGAGGCAAGCAAATGCAACGCAGCGTCCAATTGCTCAGTAAACAGAGCTGCGTCAAAACGAACCATTTCTTCACTGAGTCGTACTCGCTTGCCTCGGCGTCTGGCATGCTCTACACGGTCTGCGTCAATCCTCAAATAGGCCGCGATACCCCGTGAAGCCGTCAAGACATACTGCTGAATGGACAATACCCGAGCTTCTTCCGCCCGGCGTTTCGCCGAAAAAGTGATGCCGATGATTGTGAACAAGCACTGGAGGCCCAAAATGCTGCATCGCTGGCGGCGAGAGGACCAGCTTGGATAGATCTCGTCCTCCGGATTGATGGTGCCCTCCGACCAATTGTGCCATCGTTCTACCGCCCACTTAGTTAACGACAAAGTAGGCATGGCTTTGGAAGACGGTCCGACTAAGTCGTCCAGCGGTGGCGTATGGGCATCCGCTGGCAGTGGCGTATCTCTGCCAAAGATACGAGGCACAGCTTTGTGCCGCCGACCAGTGCGAGAAGTGCGGTAGTCGCGTGCGTCATCCGAACAACCGAGGCACTCTCAGCATCCGCTCGTCATCGTGAAGTGTTTGAAGGCTGATCGGACGCTCGGTTAACCCCAGGCGACGGGATTGAAGTTGGTGAGCGGCTACGAGCACGCTTTCGTCGATCAACCCCGTTCGACAGCGAGGTGCCTGTAGAAGCAGTGCTCAAACGAGAACTGCGTGATCCCTCCTTTGAGCGGCTAGAGTTCATCGATCGGCCAGAGCTAGCAGACTGCCGAGACTGTCAACTAGCCGCAGAAGAGACAGATTGCAGAGACAGACAGAGAAGAGAACAGAAGAGAGCGAGCGAGGCATAGCAACGCGAAAAACACAAAACACTAGTTAATCAGCTCCCAGTAACGCTATATAAGGAGGCAAATTTAATTTGCACACTTAATTTGCATATCTGAAGTTCGCGAAAGCATAGGACTACCCTTATGTGTATACCAATAAACTGAAGTGACATGAAAAACACACCCACCCAAAGAACTCAAAGGTAGCTGATAAATATAGAGACCTAGTATAGCGCATACTAAAGTGCGATCTTTACAGCAAAACCATCATAGTTTCCTTGGGGGGAGGGGGTTTGGGGGTATCCCCCCAAACGTTTTGACCAATTTTACCCCATCCCAAAATTTTTGACATACCCTTCCCCAACTTTCGGATACCTCCCGAACCCCCCCCAGCGATTTCTGGACAGAAAAAGTTAGCTAACTTTGGCCGAAGATGGTCATTTTTTGAAAAGTTTTCTAACATTTTGATTAAAATTGCTTTAAAACGGTGCAAAAACGTCTAAAACGTTCAAAACAGACCTTATTTTGAAGACAAAAGGGCTAAATTACCAAACCTGTTGCATTTTTGGCCTTTTTCGAAATTTCTGAGGTCCGAATTATGGGGCAGGGTTTGGGGCTACCCGGTCCCCATCACATTCTTTTGTCGACCACCAAACCAACCTTCCAAGATTTACCCCCCCCCCCCTCCAGATCCAAAGCTCCAGGGAAACTATGAAAGCCATAGATGTAATGCGGATTTTGGGGTGGGGGGTCCCCTCCCCCGAAAATTTGGGGGCCCTCAATTGACCCCCCCCAAACACCCCCCACGACCCCCCCCAAACCTCTCCCAAAAATTTTCAATTTTAATGCCAAAAGTCGCATTTTCAGCCATGCTAATGCCGAAAGACATGAAATCATTATATAAGTAATTTTAACATTAGACAGTGTTTTTAAGCTCGAAAACTTAATTGCCAACATGTTTCCGAGTCTAGCATAAGGTGAATATTTAGTATAGAAGTCCGTAAAAACCGTTATAAACGCATATATATTTATCGGGATAATAAGCACTTTAAGCAAAAATTTGGACTTTTTTGAAAAATACTGCACAATTTACCTACAAAAGCCCAATTTTTGGTCAATTTTCGCTCCTTCGGCGCGACTAACCCCCCAGTGGGGGGGCCGGGGGAGTCCAAAATTTTTGGGGATGGGGTTTGGAAAAATGGCTGGTTGGTCACCCCCCAATTACTCCTATGAGTAACACCATGCCCATAAGGTTAGTATATATGGGCAAAAGCGGTCTATTCTGATAGTGTTCCAAAGTTGACCCCTCCAAAAACCTAAGAAATTTAAAATTTTGCTAAGCTTATTTTTAGAAACCTATAAGGAAAACTTAGCTAGTCTTTAGCATAGGGGTATATGTGGACCCCCTCTAGCGTTTGGTATAGACGGCACCCTCCTACCTTTTATATATTCTGAGCATAGGTGTGTTAGGGGCAAGGTTTTTTTATTTAGGCCATAGCTAAGGCCATGGCCTAAATTTTAGAGTCGGTGGCCTAAAGAATACTGGCCACTGAGGCCATCTGGCCTAAATACTTCGACACAAAGTCAGTCAACTTTTTTGAACTTAAAGTGAAAATAGTGGCATTTTTAATATATGACTTTTACTTCCTAAAAATTTCTGGACTACGCCAGCTAATTACGTTCTCTATCTGGTAATGGTAAGGACTTTGTATTTGACACTGTCGCATCGATCTGTTCGACAGTCTGAATGCTGCCTGTCACCACACCTTTCTTTAACTTTACTGAAGACTTCAGGGTATCCAGTATGCGAACACCGATCCGCTTTGATGACGGATGGTGCAACGACTTTGCAGCGGTCAGCCCAACATTATGACGTAGCACCGAGTTAGGTTTAAACATCTCAAATGAGTCAGCCTTATTTTCCCCTATAACTTCAGTAGCACACGTAAAAATTTCGCACAGTCTGGGAATAACGATTTTGTTATCTAATCAGGTTTTGCTGTTCACTGCCAACGAGGATGAGTACTGGTATCATCGATGCTGGCCGACCCTAGTCTGATTATTGGTAGATATTCTCCGGCAATTTTCACAGTACGCCCTGAAATGTCGACGAGCACCGGTCCCATCTTAGGCAAAACATCGGTTCCCAGTAGGCAATGCCACTTGAAATCTGGCACGACGTGACAGAGATGCGGTGTTGTAAAGCTACCTATTGTGAGCATGATCGTCAAAGCACCCAAAATACCCAATGTTTGGACTGTGATTGAGGTAGCCGAAAAAGTGGACCGTTGCAACTTCGAAAAGTCCTTAAGTAATTTATTGCTTGCCACAGTGATTCCTGTTCCAGTGCCGAGAACGGGGATGTATGCGATCTGTTCATTTTTAGCGGAATGGTCAAGATTCCTGGTGAAACAGGGTTTACCGAAGTTTGGTGAGTTACTTTGTCTGACCATGCTGGCTTGTGAAAGGAAGAGCTACATTCCAGGTCATTAGAGTTTCCGTTGCTGGATTTATAATGAAGGTCACTTTCTATTGATCTGGAGTGCGCCGCTGAATATCACCTTTCGGAATGGGTTGATAACGGCGAATCTGGTTTTGGTGGGGATGGCGATGGAAACTGTTTAAATTAAATTGATCTGGTCTTAAACTGATGTACCTAGCTGAGTTTTCGATGTCTGAAAAGCAGAAAAATAATAAAACCTCCTCCAAGAATTGTTGTTAAAATAATAACTAAGTTTATAAGAAGCTGTATAGGTCCTTAAAGGAGGGAACCAAATGAATTACCTATTCCTTCTTATACTTTGCCTGTCCCCATGCCGAATCCTGCAAGCGTAGAACCTAGCCCTTTACCGGCTCCTGTTAAACAATTGCTAACAAATTAAATTTATTCTCTAACTGGAAAAGTTGACGGGCATGACTTCTATACAGACTAAGAGCTACCACTGAACCAGACAATGGATTATGAAAAACAGAAGGAGTATTAAAGTTGAAAGTCTGAGAGTCGTCTGTCCAGCCTGTCTCTATTGCTAGCTCTGTGACATGAACAGGACCATTCGTACTGCGCCATCCCGTGGATCCCTTATAAATGCCTGAAATGTGATGGGCACAGTCTATTTCAACCGACTGCAATGTTAGGTAGGAGGTGCCTGTGTGAAATATTCGTTGAAAATGATGACATTTCTGGAAGTATTTCATGAATGATCAAACTATTCGAAACTTAGCTACCTAGGTAGTTTATAAACATGGAGTCACTTAGTTGAAGGTTAGAGTCGGTCAGTCTTGGTTGAACTTTAGGAGTAATTGGTTGGGTGTGTGGGCCCAATTACAATATTGTGGCAGCTGAGATTTTTGTGTGCGATTTTGAACGGTTTGGTTATTGGGTTTTGATTATTTGTTTGAGTATTTTTGTATGTTCTCTGAAAATATCTGCTAGTAATTTCGTGTAAAATCAAGATTAAAGTATCGTGTTAATTTCGCTAGTTTTAATTAGGTTTTATCAGATAGGCACGAGGAGGAGCTGTAGGCATACACTACCGATTGTGAACCTGCAGTAAAGTAGTCAAGTCCATTTTATTAGCAATACACAGACAATAACTTTCTTTTTTACAAATTGGCGACCGTGAGATGCGGTAAATGCCTATTTTTTCGCCTCCTCATACTCGTGCCAGATCAAAACAGTTAGCAGTAAATGTTTTCTTTTTGATAATTTGCCTGCTCATCAGGCACCAGAAGATGACAATTTCGTAATGTCTCAGTCTGCCACTGTCCCCAGCATTTTTGGGGGTAGGGGGGATCACCCCCAACCCACTACTAGCCTGGGGGCGGGGGGGGGCTCCGCGTCCGTCGTTGTCTGGGGAGGGTCGGGGTTCGCTCCGCCCCTCCCCAGCGGCCCCAACACCCAGTTTGGCTTTTGTAAATGTCCAAAGTTCGCAAAGTTTGGGGGTGGGTCGGGGTAGATCCCCCGGTTTGGGGGACCCCCAGGGGTACCCCCCTGGCTTGCCCAGCACGGTGGTGGATACGCATCGGATAACTTTGGATTATGCGGGGACGATTCATACTCATTCAGTCCCTTTGAATCAGCCTGTGGGAGGAAATGCCCCCCAGGAAACTTCGTCGGAATATGCCTCCCCCAAGCCCAAATTTCAGAACCGACTCCCCTGCCGGTGACGTCTGGCGCACAAATTGATCCAAATTTGGTTATGATCAGGGCTTCAGACCCGCAGGACCACGTTCAGCCACCTTGTTCACATGGCGCAGTTGGTATTCCTGGCCCGTATCCTCCGCCCTCTCTGGAAGTCGTCTATCCAGTTGTTCCTGATCCTGCTACCTTGAATCCCCCTTTAGTGTCTCCTGAATTTTATACTCAAGATTATACGCACGGGGGCCCCTCCTACTTGACCCTGCGGCCAAATACGTATCACTTGTATCAGGGGGCGTGCATGGCTGGTCCTCAGCCGGGGTTGGAACGCCACATGCCGCAAGTACGTCAGATTCCCGATAATCCAAATGCTGATACGTATTATTTGGCCGCAGAAACGGTAGCCCACACTCAGACTTGTGATTTTGTGGCCCAACATCAGGTGGTCACCCCTGGTCCGGGGCCCTCGGCCCCTGTGCGGCCCCAAAACTTGGTTTGGATCCCGGTTGCGGCTGCAGGCCAGGGGTTGGGAGGGCCCCCCCAGGAGCATACTCGGCCATCAGGCCACAATTTGGGTCAAAATTCTGGAATGTCACAGAATCAGCCGACCAGATTAGTTTGTCCAGATCATCGACCTGTTTTGCAGCCAAGAATGTCACAGGCTCAGATGACGAATCCTCCTCCCCAACCATCTGTTCAAGCTTCAGTAAGACATCCGGTCCCTCGTCTGACGGCTGCTCCGCCCCCCAATCCTCCAATTCCTGTTTCGGTACCAAAAGTCGTCCCCCAACCGGTTCTTGCGACGCAAATTTATGTTCAACGTCCAGTGCCTCCCACAGGCAGATGCGTCGGTGGCCAAGTATGATGCTTCTTTATACAGAATGTATATTGATATTCTACGTGATATTCCCAGATTTGACCCGGACAGGATGTACTTGGAGGAATGGCTCCCAAATTTCAATCTGCAGCAACAATTCACAGGATTCCATCTGAACAGTGGGCAAGGTTGCTGTTTAACAAGCTGACGGGAAAGGCCCTGATCTATGCGTCTCGCTGCGGACCTGAAGTTGCTGACACTTTTGAAGGATTTGTCAACTTGTTGAAGTCCCAATTTCCACGACCACAATTGTCAATTCGGGACAGATACGTATCATTCGCCAGAAGGGTCCAGCGTCACGGGGAGTCGGTTCGGAGGTATATTTCGGAATTACAGGCACAAGCTATTTCCATCTGGCCTGATGACGCCCCGGAACGCGAACAGCAATGTGTGCAACAGTTATTTGCGGACATTACGGACAAAACTTATATCAGCGCTTTAGCCCCGCTTTTCATTGATCACGCCCCTACTATGGATCAGATTCTACGTATTATTGATAAGTTGGATTCCCGGGAGTCTAAGCCGGATGGCGAGGATAGCCTCTGCTATTCTATGCCTCTGTACCAGGTGTCGACGGAAGATATGGTTCAGAACGAGCCCGGTCCAACTTCCAAACCTGCAGTGGAAAAACCCAAAGATTTGGCGGGCGGAATACGTATGGAATTGAGGGAAATGCGGGACTGGGTGGAACAGCAAATTCGTGACCAGGTCCAACCAGATGGAGGAGGAACGGAAAAAGAGACTGGGTCCTGTTTGTAAGTTTTGTAAAAGGAGGGGCACCCCCCAGAAAAGTGCTGGGATAAATACCCGGAGATGGCCCCTCCAGATTATAAAACCCGCCCACCTCCCCGTGGTGTTAATTATGTGGGGGATTGTACGTACGTATATCCTCAACAGTACCAACCTGCGCAGAGGTACTATCAATTACCTGCCCTAGCAGTGTACCAGAAACAGCCGACATACGTATATGCGCAAATGCAACCGGCGCTTCCAGCGGTCCAGCAGCCTGCACAACAGGCCCTGGCTCCGGTACAACAGCAGGTACAATATCAATATCAGGCTCCAGTGGTACAGCAGGCGCCCCCACAGGCCTCTGCACCCGCTCGAGTGCAGACACCTGCGGTTGTGTCCTGCTCTGGGACATCGGTTCCGTACGTGCAACAGTCGGCTGCCCAGGTTGCTTCGGTTCAGGTGGGTCCCCAGGTGTCATATTCGGGTTTTGTTCAGGGTCCTACTCAAAGTCCAGCTGTTGCAACTGTACAAATTTCTGAACCTGCTCCGGTGAGTCAAAATCAGACTTCGGTTCAAAATCAGGCTCCGGTTCAAAATCGGTCGCAGGCCCAAAATGTGCCGTCCCAGGAACAGGTTATGCAAATTCTGTCCCCATATCATGTTGGTATGATTGAAGCTTTTACTGACACTCCTGCTCAAACATCTGCTCAAACACCTGCAACATCTACCCAAAAGTACGCCCATGTGTTTGGGGCAGAATTGCTTTCTGACGCATCTATGGTAGAGGACAGGTTTGTATATTTGTTTAATGTTGCGACACACAACGTGATCAACTTGGCTTCCATCCATTCGGCTGCTACCACGTTCATGGTTTATGCCTTTTTATGGCTTACGTTTTTATTTACTCGAAAATCTCTGTATTTTCAAGATCAAAATGGGACAGGAATTCTGCATCCACTGTTATCTACTGAAGGGATCCGTGCCGACTGGTTTTCGAGCCCAAAATCGCAATCGGCGGCAGTAATGGCGATTGATGTAAATATCCCTCCAGTTTCGGAGGTTGGGGCACCCGCCTTCATCTCCTGTCGAAATTCTGAAAAATTGTATTTTTTCGAGTCCCGTGAAGAATCTCTTGTTGAAGAGAGCAAAATTTTGCCATATGCTGGGGTGGTGGAGCCCTGTGGTAATAAATTTGACATCTTAGTGGTTGACCCAACCTCGACAGCTGTGCGTCTGCAAAAGGCCACAGTTGTCGGCTCGTTTGCTCTTGCTGCTGACAACTGGACCCACGATACACAATTCTCGGTCCCTCTGGTGGTCTCTCAGACACTTGCAAAATTGTATGCTCTGGGGCATGAAATGATTTTCGTGCTTGATGAAAATTTGGGGGAATTTCTATCTCGTGTAGAGCCACGATTCTATATATACATACGTGAAAATTTGCTCGGAAATAATACAGTTTTTCACTCAGAAGAGCCAGAAGATTTGGCTGACGATTCTGAATTGATTTCGCGTTTTGCAGATGATGACGAACAGTCTGAAGAAAGTGGGGTTTTTCCTGCAGACCCTTCAAACTGTCCAAAAGAGGGGGTCGCCCCCCCCTAAAGAGGGGGTAAGCTCCACAGTGTCTGAGACTCCACCCCAGCCGTTAAAGTCTCGTTTGTTTGGTGGGGGTACTTACAATACGGAGTTTTCTGCTTGTCTACCGCTGGTGAGTGGGTTTTGCCGGGAATGTGGATTTTTGGGTCCGGGGTACGCAGGAAAGTCAGTCCTCTCTCCTACCAGCGGGGGTTCGGTCGGAACCTCTGCAAGAGGCTCTTGTGGGAAGTTGTCCCAAGGTGGGCCGGATTTGGATTCTGATCTTTCCGAGGGGGGGCTTCCCCGAAGAGTCGCCCTGTGGCACACCGGAGGTGGACTTTGGTGTGCCTGTGGGAATTCCAGGAGAGACGACTGGCAAAACCGAGCAGCCGGTGGAGGAGACAGCCAACGATTCCCCACAATAGCTCAAATGGGTTGGACAATCGTCTGAAACCTTTCTATCATAATACTTAATTTACCCTTTTCCCTCCCTGTCCCCCAATATTGTTGTATTGTTGTATACTGTTGTGTTGGTCATTTGCTACCTGCGAATTTTGGCAAAATTTAGACTTTAGTGCATTTTTTAGCAAATTTTCTCGAATTTTAATTCATTCAAATTTTCTAAACTTTTTGAACTAGGCATACAATTTGCCTTATTTCCTTGCATCTAAACTTAAATTTATTTTCTTCTTGAGTTTCTCGTATACTACGAGTAGTTCAAAAATCCATGATTATTTAACAGTTATAAATAGAAAATCAACTTCTTTCCTTGAATTTGCATTTAAGCTTATTTTTCCTCAAATTTTGTTCAAAAGCTCCTTCGTATTTTGTAGTACTCTCTACAACGTGTTGCCTGTATACGTATGTTGTACTGTGTGTTTTTCTTGTTTTAGCTGATAATTTTTCTTCTGTTTTAGCATTTTGACCGTTTGGAGAAAATCCTAGCACTTTATACTTATATAACTTGATCTCACTTTTTGTGTTTTAATTGCAACTAACGTTCTTTTGTTTAGGCGCTTACTTAATTTTGGTACTTCCTCTAATTATTTGGTCCTGGGTTTCCCCAATTTGGTTCCCTGGGTCTTGATTGGACATTTTGGACGTATTGCATTGCCACTGGCTGCGGGGATTCCCCGTTTTCACATTTTGGACGTTTTGGACTATTTATGCCTATTGGATGTGAAGTTTGGCGGCAGAAAATTGTCGCAAAAACCGGATTAATTTGCAGTATTTCAGATAGTTTGTTTATGTTTGTATAACGGAGCATCCGGCATGCATAGTAAAGTAGTTTAGCCAAATTTCTTGAATATTTGCTTGAATTTTTCTTGATTTTAAATTTTTGAATCCTTTTTGAATTCTAAAGTCCATAAGTTTCAGTTACAGAATACGTCGCCGGAACTCTTTTGGTTCTTTTTTGGGGGGTGTTACGTGGAATAGGGGGAATCTTTTGGAATCGTGGAATCTTTTCTGCTCCTTAGGCCTTTAAGCAGGGCCGGCGTTGATGTTTTGTTGTTGTAGGGGGATGGTGTTTTCGGCCCAGAAAGGGGGGGTTTGTTAACCTTGGTGATATTTTTTAATTTTTTTCACACTTTTACAAATTTTTATCTCGCAGCTGTAGGAGGTTCAGGATGGCCCCAGGGGGTTGGTTGTGATTACGATAAAGAATTTGCTGTTTTACATGATCCTCTGTTCATGTTTTGAAATGTTATGTGAAAGTACGTATGACACATTGCGGGTTTTGTTTCTTGGATTAGACTGCAATCTTTGATACTTTTCTTGATTTTTTCTTGCTTGTAAAATTCCTTAAAAGTTGCGTAAAACCTTGTTAGCGATTATTAGGGGGCGTACATGTGTTGGTGGTTGCTCACCTCAGACCAGCTGTTTATTTCCGGAACCTCCTACACTTTGGTCTCAAACTCAATTTTTACCTTAATTTACTTTTGGTCCTTTTTAACGCAACATCTGTTCACATACGTATCAGCGACAGTTTTGGGGGTACTTTTTATATTGTTCTCCCGCCTCTCGTGTAGTGCTGTGGATTATGATTCTGAGGAGGGTGGAGAGTAACAAGCAGCACTTACACAAAGATTCCGTAGTTGTTTAGCCGCTTTTCCTTGATAGGGAACTGTCAGTTCTTCTTCCCCTGGGATTAGGATTCCTGGGGCAGGAAGCGCTGGCCGTTTCCCTCCTTAAATTCATAGGTAGGGCTAGTCTGTATGAAAGCTGGTAGTAGATATGTTATGTATTATGGTTGTGGTTTTTGTCGTTGTGATTCATGCATTGATGTTTACGTAGGTTGTTTTTTCTCTTTAGTATTATCATGTTGTTTATTTTGTTACTAATAAAAGTACATTTATACTTGTATATGTCTTGTGTGTATGTGTCCTGCCCGTCCTCCCCCAGCGAGCCTATGTTCCCTACGTGGATGATTGGTGCTGGCCAGGCTGTTTTCTTGGACTGGTGGAACACCGGAGGTTCCGGTTTTTGGTGTTGTTGTGCGGGTTTTGGCCTTTTCTGGGCATGGTCCTTTGGTTCTGGTCCCTGGGTGCTATCTGGTTTCTGGAGGGCTCTAGCCTCGAGGGGGCGGCTCTCCAGGAGCATTGGTGGGACAGGTTGGTGGTCTTTTGTGACCTTGTACCGGTGATTTCGGGTGCCTTGTGTGGCCAGCTCGGTGCGAGCTTTTAGAACTTCATGTATTGGTTGTGATTTGTGCCTGGTATTGTGCCTTTGGAACTGTTGTTGGTGGCTTGTGGTGGAAGTGACGTTGGGTGGGCTGGTGCGTTGGGACGCCAGGGGTTGACTAGGGGCGTGTTTGCCCACGTTTGGTTGCATTGGTTCCTAGAAGACTCATGCCAGTGGGGTTAGGCTCGCTGATATTGTCCCTTGTTCCCCATGTATATGCTGTGGTTTTGCTGATATTTATAATGTGGTGGGGGGAGAGTGTTCGTAGTTTGGGATATGCGTGGGTACGGGGGAGCCTTGGGGTGAAATTTATGAAATTTTGAGAAATATTGTTGTAAGTCTTACTTTTCCTTGAACGTCGGAGGTTTCGGATTTGCTTTACTAGGGGCGCCCGCTACCTTGGCTGGGCCATTGTACTGTTTTGTATTATCTTTTCTTTTCTCTGTTCTACTACCAGCTATAATTATGTCGTATTTTACTCATTTTTGTTTGTTTTCGGGTTTCTAACTGTTTGGTTTGTGTTCCTCTTTTCTGTTTTAAAACGAACACGATACTTTCTTCTTTCGAAAATTTTCTTTTCAAAATTCTTGCCATCTTGTTTGCTGCCATGTTTTGCCACTACGACCGATTCGGTGCTGCTTTATATATTGTGCTTTTTTTACCAACGTGCTTTATTATATTTGGAATCTACCTTTTTCTATGGCATTGTTTATAGTCTATTTTGTCCGGTTAGTCTGTATAATAGTTATAAATCATTAGGTAACTTACGTCTGAGGATTGGGAAAATTTTTGTTTTGATCATAATTGGCCTGTGTACATATTTGTCTGGTGCCGCGTTGCAGGTATATTTGTTATTTGTGTGTGTCGTATGTCGTATGTTGTCAGTTGTCTTGTATGTTTTTGTTTTTTCTTTATCGGGGCAAGCACCGGTAGTGGGCCCGTGTGTGTGTTGTGGTGCCTTGTTCCCATTGTCAGCCTCTGGAGAGGTTCTCCAGTGTAGTTTTATGGTGTTTCTCAAAATTCTAACACGCGTTTTACCAAACTAGTACCTACGATTTCTTTCTTAACCTAACTTTTATCCTACTAATTTGCGTACCGCGGCGTGATCGCGCGGGCCAAAGAGGGGGTAATTTGTGAAATATTCGTTGAAAATGATGACATTTCTGGAAGTATTTTGGGTCTGTCAATCTTAAACTGGCAGCAGAATGGACTCATTCTAACAAGACTTCGCAATTGCCCTTTTTATTCTAATTAGAATTAACCATTGCAATTTTGTTCTGTACCACTGTTCTCATTAAAAACCAATAAACACAAGTGTGCAATCTTTTACAAATCGCATCTTCTTTAAAATTTGTCTAGCATTTTTAAGTAGAATTCGTACTTTGGTGATATATTATAAGCTATATAAGCTATAAATGCTATGTAAGCTATATATAAGCTTTGTGTAAGCAGCTGCTATTTCTATTGAGAACTTGACAATATTACTCTAACAGCTGCGCATTCTATTTAAAAACTCAACTTCGCAAAGCGCAGTGTATTTAGAATGCGCAGTGCTGAAAACTAGCGTACGGCTCAATCTCATTAAAAAACGCAAGCACGAATACGATTTCTAAGTAGATGCGTCCATTCTGCTGCCAGTTTAAAATTGACGGACCTATTTCATGAATGATCAAACTATTCGAAACTTAGCTACCTCGGTAGTTTATAAACATGGAGTCACTTAGTTGAAGGTTAGAGTCGGACAGTCTTGGTTGAACTTTAGGAGTAGTTGGTTGGGTGTGTGGGCCCCATTACAATATTGTGGCAGCTGAGATTTTTGTGTGCGATTTTGAACGGTTTGGTTATTGGGTTTTGATTATTTGTTTGAGTATTTTTGTATGTTCTCTGAAAATATCTGCTAGTAATTTCGTGTAAAATCAAGATTAAAGTATCGTGTTAATTTCGCTAGTTTTAATTAGGTTTTATCAGATAGGCACGAGGAGGAGCTGTAGGCATACACTACTGATTGTGAACCTGCAGTAAAGTAGTCAAGTCCATTTTATTAGCAATACACAGACAATAACTTTCTTTTTTACACCTGGTATGACAAAAAATAAAGTGTCGTTGCTTGTCAGTGGCACAAGTTCACAGCACTTTTCGCGGTGTCTGTAATCCCAAAATATTTTGTCCGGCTTATCCGCCTACAAGGCCATACCATCAGTGTCTATCCTGCGTAGGTAGCGTAGATGCCTGTTTGATTAAGTAGAACCCGGGCACCTATGGTGGCATCTATCCTAGTCAATTGTAAAATGATATTTAAAAATCTGCTGTTAATTGAACAACTACTTTGCCAAATTTGGCGGAAGTTATCTCTCTCCAATTTTGAAACGTGTCATACAGAAATTTAATTTAGCATCCACGGGGTCTGAATTCAGAAGTATCTGATTCCTGTCACTTTGGACAACAGAATAATTTGCAAAAGGTTCTGGAAATATACTTGCTGGAAATCCAATTTTGTCTGCAAATCGTAGTACTACACCCCGTTCGCTAAGATAAACATCTTTTGGTAGGCAACGGGGTGGGAGTACGGTAGAAAGTACAACAACCGCTTGGATTTCTTTTATTATAACATGTCTTTCAGAAACTTCTGCCGTGTAAGTTTATCTAAATTTATAGCTAAACGTTTTTTGAATATTGGTGACGTTCCAGATTACGGTAGCAAACGCAGTAATACAGCTGCCGTCCTGGATATGGCAGCCGCCGACGTCGGCTATGTCACTGATCATAACGTGAGAGTCCAAAGCAGACACTTGTCCTTGTTCTAGCAAAAAAGTTTCAAAGTCTCACAAAATTTAAAACAACACCATTTGAACCCTATTTGGAAAGTAATGTTGGTTACCCAAAGGCCGGTTCCTTTTCCGGTAAGCTTAACACCATTCCACGTTTTAAATTTAGCTGCCGGCTCACACTTTTTAATAGGAACTGATTTTGTATGAGTCAGATCAAGCAAAACACCTTTTGATCCAAAAAACTCCAGTATATGTACAAATTCTGTGATGCTTTTATCGAACAGCTAAAAGCATGTGTAGAGCCTGGTTCAATGTTTGGGGTATACATATGAGCAGTGAGACTCTGTACGGAATGCACTGGTGGTAAACCGCAGGTGAAGGTCGGAGGAAAAGAGATTCCGAAACCACGTCTGGTCCCGTAGCTTCCTTCCTTCCTTCTTCTTCTTCCAGCAGCACGGCAGGGCCATAGCTTCGGCAGCATTAGTCTTGTAGCTAATCCCACTAATAGCAACATTAGCATTACAACGACTGATGCGCAATTCAACCCATAATTACATCTGTGCGCAGAATATTCACTTACATTGTCTCCTTTTTAATCCCTTCTTCGTCGATGACCAGTGGTGGACGTCTGTCTGACGGTGAATCTGGCATGGTATCATCCTGTATCTCGCCATCTTCCATTTCCTGATCCACCGGCTGAGGATCATCGATGGTATCCGCTGCTGCTGAATTGGCTGGCAGCATGTGACGATCATTAGCATCTGGGTGCGGACTCTGGATCCTGCTGTGGAGGGTCTGAAGATTCTGCTGAGTCCATGGTCTGGTCTGGAAAAGGTGGCACGTTAATCAGACCAATGGTATTATCTGAAAATACATGATCAGTCAAATTAGTTACTTGTTGTCGCAATGCTTCAAATTCATCTGTGTTTGGATAGTGAAATTGTTCTGGTTGTTGAATCTGTGTGTCATGGTTACACATGTCTGCCTCGTCGTCTGCATTTAACAAACCTACCCTGCGACCTTGAGGTCTACCATAGGTACGCTGAGTCCGCTGTCGCAATCTACAGTTGACCTGGATATGACCAAGTTTACGGCAAAAGTAGCAAATTCGTCTGTCCGAATTTAGTTGGGGGTCTCTTGGCGAAAAGCGGGCCGGTCGTCTGGAATAACTAGCATTTTGTGGCGTACGCAGGGGATAAGAATTTTGCTGCCTCTTAAGGTGCTGGTACCGCTTTGTGTAAATTCGTCCCTACGAGCTTCAATTCTTTATGAAAGTGGATGAAACTTTCCAAATACATAATTTTTGTGCTCTTTGACATTCTGGGACCAGTCCCGAATTTTTAGGTGTAAAGATAAGAAAGTTTTGGTATTTGCCCTTATTCTCTCAGTGCATGGTCTCTACACCGGATTGGTTGTTATGGCTGGAAAGAGGGCACCAAAATAAACACGTTTGCTTTTACAACTTTTGAGCTACCTCCAGGGCCCCGTTGCATAAAAACTATCAGTCCACACTGATAGACTGTTAGACTGTTAGACTGATAAATATCAGTGTTAGAATTTCCGTTGCATAAAGCTACTGATAAAAATCAGTGAATTCTATCAGTCTGATCATCAGTGCAGCCTTAACTGACAATGGAACGCCGCTTTGACTGATAATCAGTGCAGTAGTTAGACTGATAATCAGCCTATCAACTTACTATAAAATGGCAATGAAAGTGGTCAAATGTTTGTCTTAGTGCGCGTAATTGGTCTCAATTTAATTGTACCATTATAAACCATACTAAAACAATTGGTAATACTGTTTTTAGTCATAGTTGAAAAAATGTAAAACTGTTAATTAAAGCTCTGAAATTCTTAATTTCATCCCATTTTCTTCTTTAATGTCTCCCGATAAATTGTTTTCAAAGTAAATTGTAGTTTCAGTTCCAAAATAACAAAACTGCATACAAATAGTCTGCTAATTATCACTCTAACAGTAGCTTGACGATTGTTAGACTGATAGGTCCGTTTTAACAGTGTGAAACTAACACTGTTAGCTTTTATGCAACAAACACTGTTAAAATCACTGATAGTTTCACTGATATTTATCAGTTAACAGTGGACTAACAGTGTTAGTTTTTATGCAACAGAAACAACTGTTAGACTGTTAGACTGATAGACTGATCAACTGTTAAAAGTTTTATGCAACAGGGCCCAGTGGTTAATGCAGTATAAGCCAAAAGCTATTTTGGGGTCAAAAATGGCCATTTTTGAAGAAATCAGTTTTTTCAAAATTACTGTCAAATCTTACGGACAATTCCGGTTTATTTATACTCAATCGATACACCGTCCGATTGCGCATTTTATCAATGCCTATTCGCTGGAGTTCGTTGCTTTAAGCTAGAGAATTTGCCGAAAAACCATTTTGGCAAAATTGCGATTATTTTGTTTTGAACATTGATTTCTCAAAAACTACCCAATGGATTCGCGTGATGTTTGGCGGAATAAAATTCGCCCTATTGGGGGGAGGCATTTTTCTTGGTTTGAGCTAAAACATTTCCAGTTGTGAGAAAACTGAATAGAAAATTGACAAATTTCGTGACATCGCGCATTTGCCAGATTTTCTGGAGTACTGAGACCTGTTGAGCCGAATCCAAAAATGTCCCTTGGCCCACTTGTCCTTCATATCTTGGAATAAGAAGAAATTTTGGCCGATTCTACAGTTTTGAGAAATCGATGTTCAAAAATTTTTGGTCTATATTCAGTCTGTCAGATGTCAGCATGTCGGAAATGTTTTGCTATTTTCTTGCTAATTTTGCTAGTTTCGTAAGAGCATGTTAATTAACCGATTATAAGCTTTAAAACGATGTATGAAGCTCTTTCCAACTCCCAAAATTGCGAAAGTTTAGCGCTTCAAAAACTTACCACAAAAGCACTGCACAAAAGGATACCAGCACCTTAAGCCCGGTTCATGCGTTGTCCTTTAGTGCTTTGTGCTTTAAGCAGTGCTCTGTACTTTTGGTCCTTGTCCTTCGTCCTTTAGTGCTTTATTCCTTTAGAGACGGGTGCTTTGTGCTTTGTCACAGTGCTTTGTGCTTTTGTGCTTTAGCACAAAGCACTAGATAGTTCATGCTCATGCCAAAGCACAAAAGACGATATGCATATACAATCGCGTGCCAAGTCAATTTATTCACTTGTATTATACGTAAAATTATTATTAAAAAGCAGAGCTATTAATTGAACCAACAAATTTTGGTGTTTTTGGTATTATTTTGTAGACAATGAAGTGCTTAATTCAAAAATGGCCAAAACTTTCTATAATTTTTTCCACACCATAGTTTTGATCACAAATATCAGAGAAAATGCGATTTTTCAAGGTTACTCCTTTGGCTTAGTCCAAATTTTAATTTTGCACCAATTTAGAATATATAGTTCCAGACATGTGCAGGAGGCGAAGTTTTGGGGGGGGGTGAACCGGCCGGAGGCCGCCGGAAAACCGGATTTTTCCGGTTTTTTGCCAAAAAACCGGAAAAATCCGGATTCTGGGGGGGGGTGAGGGACCCCTCTGGGGGAGGGGTGAGGTCAAGTCTGGGGGCATGTATGTATAGTTCGTTAAAGCATCTCAAAAGCTACAAAACTAATATCCCTCCGGCTCTTCCACAACTTTAGCTATTTTCAACCAAACTGCTACACTAATCGGCTAATCACTAATAATTTATCAGTAATACCTTTTATGCAAAGGACCCCAGCAGGCCGGGCTCAGTCAAAAGTTCCCGGACCGTGTCTGTCCGAGGTGGCCTGGGCCCATTCGCGGAGACCGCTACACGGCTCCGAAACAATCTACCCGCTATAGACTTTTTCCAAAATTGCAAACACCTGAAAATACTTTAAATCCCCAAATTTGTACCTACCGTCAGCTTCACAGCAGCGATGGCACAGTCGGTAATGCCGTCCTCGTGCGCTCATCTTCAAGAGGCAGGTGCGAGCGTAAAAAGTTAGGATTCAGTGAAGTAGAGGATGGTATCTCCAGAAAGGGTAAATTTTCAAATATGACGATTAGATTTTTTCATGTTATGCTGGTGAATTGCAAGATAATAGCGTGCACAAATTAGATTCAGGAATTGTATTTAGAATTAGATTTCAAATTCTTAAAAGTTTTTCATTTGGTCAGGCCTTATGTCGGTTTGGCGGCAACCGGGGGAGGGGACCTATGTTATCTCAGAATCATATGCATAGGTGCATAGGTGTAAGGTGGGGGGGGGTTGGGGGGGTAGCCCCCCCAAGCCTTTTTTCAACCCTCCCCCAAAACTTTTTGGGGGGGGACGTCCCCCCCCCCCCCACTGGGGGGGGGGGGTCGGGGCGCCGAAGGCGCGAAAAATGGCCTAAAATTGGGTATTTTTAGGGTAAATTTTGAAAAAATTTTCAAAAATGTCCAAATTTTTGGCTTAAACTGTTTATTATTATGAGAAATACACGTTTTTAACTGTATTATGGATCTTATGACTCAATATTGTCCTTATTTTGGACTTGGAAACATGTTGGCAATCAAGTTTTTGAGTTTAAAACACTGTCTAAGTCTAATGTTAAAATTACTTTATGGTTAGATGTTTTTTATCATTAGAAACGGCTGCAAATGCCATGTTTGGCATAAAAAATGAAAAATTTTTTTGGGGGAGGGTTGGGGGGGTCCTGGGGGGGGGGTGGGGGGGTCGCCAGAGGGGCCCCCCCAGAAAATGGGGGGGGGGGAGCCTCAAATCTCCGTTACACCTATGCATCAGTGGCGGCTCCAGTATTTTGAAAAGGGGGGGGCCCGCTGAAAAATTTTTCCGGGGGGGGGAGAATTTGCTTTTTCCAGGAACAAAATATTTTCACAAGAAAATATTGCGTATGGAAAGGTTAGTTCACTTGCCAATTGGAAAACAACTATATCCCGTGAGTGAAGCAAAGCATGGAGAATTTATATACACAAGAAGCAAACGGGGGGTCTGGGGGGCTGAGCCCCCCAGAAGTTGAAGAATTTTTTGAAATTGGAAAAAAATCCGTCATGCAAACTTTTGAAAAGATTAAATAAATAAAATGGAGATGTACATGTAATAGTAACTTACGAAGTGAAAAACTTGCAGTAAAATAGTATAAGTATATACAAGGAATGGTGGCAATAAAGAGGACAAGTTACAAGGACAACAAATATAATGCGCGAAACGGGGGGTCTGGGGGGCAGAGTCCCCCAGAAGTTGAAGAATTTTTTGAAATCGTGGAAAACTCAGCAATTCAAATGTTTAAAAAGATTATTAAAAAGAGTTATTGAGTTGTATAATCGATCAGTGGAAAACCAAAACGGGAATTGGATGCTTTTCAGAATTTTTCACTTCCACGATTTATTCTAGAGCACTTTCCACAGGAAGAACCAATATTGTAAATCTGTTAAAATTCCGTTGTAAATTCCATTAATTTACCATGGATTTTTAACGTGGTTAAAGCGAGGTAGATTTTTACAACGAAATTATGACGTTTTTACAACATTTTAAATTCATCGTAAAGAATTTACTAAATTTTTACCATGAATCTACAACATTGTAAAATGATTGCAACATTTTACATTGATTTTACAATGAACTTACAACGTGGTAAAAACATTGTAAAATTTTTTACCATGCTTTATCAACGTTTTTACTTTGTGGTAAATCCATTCAAAATGCATTGTAGTTGTATTGTAAAAAGGTACAATGGAGGTACAACGGTTTTTCAGTGTTGTACAACCAAGATAAATACATTGTAAAATTTATAATGAATTAATAACAGATTTTTAACAGTGTAAAATTTGTAACATGCATGGTAAAATCAGTGGGGTGGATGGTGGCTTCGAGAAGAGTGGGCGTCATAGGCCTAGCCTGTGGTGTGTTTTGCATACGTCAAAATTCTCGCTGCAGAAAGCTAACTTGATGTACCCCACAACGGAAGTGCACGCTAAGCTAACCGGATGTAGGTGACAACTGGTCAGTTAGCCTTAGCTTGCATAGTGCTTTTAATAGCTGTAAGCTAAGGCTAACTAAACAACTGTCACCTACATCCAGTTAGCTTAGCGTGCACAAACTAGCCCATTGTGGGGTACTTCAGGTTAGCTTTCTGCGGCGAGAATTTTGACGTATGCATTTGGGGGTTGGGAGGAGGGGTCCCCACTCTCCTAAAAAATTTTGGTTACCCCTACCCCAAATCGGCCTTTCGGTGACCCCCTCCCTAAAAATTTTCAAACCCCGTAAAAATTTTAGCCAAAAATTGGAAATTTTTATAAAATCACAAAAAATTAGTGAAAAATTGCTAAAATTCGCTTAATTACGCTGAAAACTGAGATTTCTTCAATTTTTGACCGGAAAACTGATTTTTCGCCTCCCCCCCCCCCAAATCGAAATTTTCGACCCCCTCCCCCTTTTAGCCAAACCCGGCCATATATACCTACTTTTCAAACGCAACGCAACCCCAACTTTTTTCGACAGCCACGCCTATGGTGGGCATAATTTCACCGGAAATTTTGTTTTTGGGAGAGGGTTAAATTTTGGAAATTTTACATAATGTACCTAACTTTTTGGTTCAAAAGTGCTGGAGCGGTTTGGGGGGTGCAGCCAACACAGTAGCGGCGACAGGATTTTTTTGAAGGGGGGGGGGCCCGAGCCCGACCCAAAAATCCGGCGACCTTTTCTTGGGAAATCTAA
This sequence comes from Trissonchulus latispiculum, assembly GCA_030248195.1. Taxonomy (NCBI): domain Eukaryota; kingdom Metazoa; phylum Nematoda; class Enoplea; order Enoplida; family Ironidae; genus Trissonchulus; species Trissonchulus latispiculum. The sequence continues at coordinate 7,432 of JASAND010007634.1, read as the reverse complement.
AAATTTTTGCCAAATTTTTCCTTCATTTCCCAAAAAATTCTCAAATTTTAGCAAAAATTTTTCGATTTTTAGCAAAAGTTTGCCGATTTTTTAAAAAAATTTCTTAAGACACTCAAATTATGCATATAAACAGTAAACACCTGAAAAATTTTTCAACGGGGGGGCCGACACCCCAAAGGGAGGGGCCCAAATCGCAAAGGGGGGGGGCCCGGGCCCCCCCTGGCGTCGCCACTGAGACAACAGTGGGGAAGGGTAAGTCAAAAATTATGGGAGGAGGTAAAAAAGTTGGCCGAAAATTACGAGGGAGTAAAAAAGTTGGCCGAAAATTACGAGGGGGGGGGGAGCAAAAATCGGTTTTTCGGTCAAAAATTGAAAAAGACTTTCTCAGCCTATATTTTTAGGGATTTTAAGCTAGAATTTAATATAAAAACTGTTCAGAACTTTAACCAATATATATCTTCAAGCGTTTTTCAAAAAGTCTTGCCTCCAGGCAGGGGCCGATCCAGAAGCGGGGGGGGGGCGGGGGGTCCGCCCCCTCGTCGCGATTCGAAGGTAGGAAAAATCAAGGAGAAAAATGGGAAAAGGGGGAAGAAGCAAAAACCAAAAAGCAAAAAATTTCATTTTTCTTACAGTATAGCTCAAAGTTAATTTTTTGCGAAATTCACAAACTCCGCGAACTTCGCGAAGCTAGCGACATTTCGCTAAATTCGGAGAACTTCGCGTAAAAGTTAGCCAATTTCGCGAAATCGTTAGCTAGCAAATTTGAAGGGTTTTCTTTTCTCCATATCTACCGAATATTGGTAAAAAATTTTAAATCTAATTTGGACTCAAGATTTGGCGCCTTCACGAAGTTCGCTAAAGTTTAGCGAAGTTCGCATAATTCCGCGAAATTCGCCAAGACTTTAGCGAGATTTCGCGAACATTTTAGCAAAGTGCAAAGGAATTTCGCTAAAATCTTCGCAAACTTCTCATCAAGTTAGCGAACGTCACTAAACTCTACGCGAAATTCGCTAAAATCTTGGCGAAGTTCATGAAATTATGCGAACTTCGCGAAGGCACCAAATCTTGAACTTGAATCCAAATTAGATTTTAAAGTTTCTTGCCAATTTTTGGTACATAGATATGGAGAAAACCCCTCAAATTAGCTAGCTAACCATTTCGCGAAGCTCGCCAACTTTTTCGTGAACTTCTCTAATTTTAGCGAAATGTCGCTAGCTTCGCGAAGTTCGCGGAGTTTGAATTTGAAGAAAAAGCTTGAAATGCTTCCGAATTTTCGTAGAAAAATTCCATTAACGATTTGAACACCGATTATGCGTAAACAAAAATTTCTGCAACTTCCTGGATTTACGTTAGTTGGGGGGGGCGGGGCGGTTCCTCCCCTGGGTCCCCCACACTCGAGCACCTCCTCCCCCACTCGGCCTCGGCCCCACCTCCACTTTTTTGGGCTTCCTCTCACTCATCCCAAGGTGTCAATAGCCAAATTTTTAGGATTTTCGGTCAAAATTTTCAAAAATTTTCCGGCTTCGCCGGAATTGTTTGGTCAAAAATCGTCAATTTTGTTACTAAAACTTAATTTTTGAGACTTTACAGCTTAGTTATAGCAGTATATTTGAAACACATTTTTAGCCCATTCCCCCCCACTAGTGGGGCGCTCCCACTTATTTTTGCCTAAAATGAACCCAGACTTCTGGAGGGCCGACCCCCTAGTAAAACATTTTTTCCGTTTGGACCCGCACCCCCGTCACAAAATCCTGGATCCGCCAGTGCCCCCTAAAGTCAGGTGTAACGGCGTTTGGGGTGGGGGAGGTTCCCCAGGCACTAGCGTAGCCAGAAAAAAAATTCGGGGGGGGCAAGCCAAAATGTTTCAATTGTAAACTGTGGCAGTTAGAAACGGAACCGCTAGCATTTTATTACGATAGCTTATTTTTCCGGCTTTAAATTAATAGTTTTCAACAACAAATTTCGGGGGGAATACCCCCTTGCCCCGCCAAGCCTTTCCCAAAAAGTTTTCTATTTTTATGCAAATAATCGCATTTTCATCCGTTTCTCATGCCAATAAGAATAAACATTCAACCATAAAGTATGTATGTACATACGTAATTTTATCAGTATATAGACGAAAATCGAAAACTTGTTTTATTTTAGGCGAAAAAAGTGGGATGGGGGAGTGGGGGGGGGGAGGTAGAAAAGTGGGGGGGATAAAATGGTCTCCCGATGCCGGATCACGTATAACTGGTGTCTCCAGTCAAGGCCGCACCCAGGGGGGGGGGGGTTCAAGGGGTCTAGACCCCCCCATTTTGGGATGACTAAGTGGAAAATTTTTGATATTTTTATGGCAAAAACAGCTATTTTTAAAAATTTTCGCGCCTGCGGCGCGATAATTTACAAATTAACGTCCAATGTACTGTTTTTGGTCAAAACTGCAAACAGTTTTCAACTTCTGGGGGTCTCCACCCCCCAGACCCCCTGTTGCGTTTTACCTTGGACCCCCCCTTTTCAAAATCCTGGGTGCGGGCCTGTCTCCAGTGGAACACCGGGGCAGCTAGGCAGGTCCGAAAAGGGAAGTCACAGTACCCTGCTGCTTTTTACCTCTGATCTTGGAAGTCCTGAGTAGTGTTTCCGAGCGCTATAATGCTCACCCGGAGGTGGTAACAGTACGGCTGGCTAGAGCTACTCAGGGCGAGGAGGAAGTCAGGCCCCTTAGGCTTTCGGCTATGACCCACCGGCGTGTCGACATGCTCTAGCTGTTTGCCAACCTGACTCCCAGCTATGGGTAAATAGTTCACCTCCTCCAGGATTGGCGCTCCTGGTTGTATCCCAGCCGGTAACTGCTCCATGAAATGAATGTGTCCAACAGTCCTCAGACCTATGCTAGGGTGACCCCCGCCACTCGGGTCTCCCCCCAGCCGGACGCCGATCGTGGATACCTGGGGCTGAGGGGGCATGCCAACCGGGTTTCGGCACGTCCAACGAATATTGGTCCCAAGTTATCTTCAGGAATAAACGTTCCATCCTGGAATGTCCGCTCCTTGCTCACATTAGGAGCCCAAGAATTACTTGCCAAATCCCTGAGTGAAAGAAATGTCCAAGTTGCTGGCCTTTCTGAAACCCGTATTCCAGGAACCGGCAGCTGCTTAATATCAACCCCGACCGTACCAGGTGCCCACCCTCGCCACACGGGGTACAAACTATATCACCACCTCTGGCGATGCACCATATCTACAGATCCTGGATAACAGACTGGAAGCAAATACTTGCGGACATTGCTATCGATAGATCCCAATGGACGATTATGACAACCTCACTCATTGGAGCAGCGGAGGATCCTGCACAGGCCTCCAGATAAGCAAGTAAGCAAGTAGTAAAATGGTCTAAAAATGCCAAAAATGCAATAAAAATAGCCTGTTTTCTACACACACATATATATACTGCTATATATAACTATGATAAAAAGGGCTCAAAAATTGAGTTTGAGTACCAAAATTAAAATAGACGATTTTTGACCAAAAAATTCCGGCGAAGCCGGAAATTTTTTACCATAAATCCTTAAAATTTGGCATTTTCTGGGCACCTTATAGTGAGTCGGGGAAGAAGCATAGTTTCACCAGGGGGGGGGGGGTTGGGGGGTACTCCCCCCCCAAATTTTCGACCAACTTTGCCCCCTCCCAGATTTTTGGACTATCCCTCCCCCCACTTTTGGTTACCCCCCCCGAACCCCCCCCCAGCACTTTTTGGGGTCAAAAGTTAGCTAAATTTTGCTAAAAAATGGTTATTTTTTGAAAAATTTTTCTCAAATTGTGGCTTAAAATTGGTTTAAAACGGTGTAAAAACGCCTAAAACGATAAAAACAAGCCTTGTTTCGACAAAAAAAGCGTTAAAATACAGAAAATTTTGCGTTTTTAGGCCATTTTTTGAATTTTCTGAGGTCCGAATTGTGGGGGGGGGGTTGGGGGCTTCGGTGTGTTGGGGGGGGGGTGGGGGGGGGACCCCTCCCCCCAAATGGAGGGGTCGCAGACCCTCCCCCTAAAAAATTTTTTCGACCCCTCCCCCCAAATCGGCCTTCGGCCGACCCCCCCCTAAAAATTTTCAACCCCTACCTGAATTTGTGCAAATTTTTAGCCAAAAATTTGAAAATTTTCAAAAAAGTAGCGGAAAATTGCTAAAATTCGCCTTATTACCTTAAAAATCGCTAAAAATAGCTGAAAATTGAGAAAATTTTTCAGTTTTTTAGCGAAAATCCGATTTTTCGCCGACCCCCTCTCGAAAATTTTTCTTACCCCTCCCCCCCCCCCCCCAAACCGACTTTTTCTCGGCCCCCCCCCCGCCCCTTTTTTGCCAAACCCCCACCCTACTTTTTTTCAAACCCCCACCCCCACTTTTTTCGCCAGCCACACCTATGGTTTGGGGGGGGGGGGTACTCCCCATCACATTTCGGGGGTCGACCACCAAATTTCCGAAGTTTACCCCCCCCCAACCAAAATTTCCGGTGAAACTATGGGAAGAAGCCCAAAAAAGTGTGGGTAGGGCCGGGCCGAGTAGGGGAAGAAGTCGCCAATCAGGAATAATCCCATTTACCACGTTTTTACAATGCTGTAAAACGCATTGTAAATTCATGGTTAATACGTTGTAAATCTATAGAACAATCGTTGTAAATTCCCGTGAAACGTTTACAATGTATATATTTACGCTGTTATAAAAACGTTGTATATACGTTGTAAATACATTACAATTACGGTGTAAGTTAGTACTAACTTATTTACAACGGTTTTTAAACGTCATAAAACCATTGTAAAATCATTTTAAAACGAAATAAATTTGAGTGTCTTAAGAAATTTTTTTAAAATCGGCAAACTTTTTGCTAAAAATCGAAAAATTTTTGCTAAAATTTGAGAATTTTTTGGGAAATGAAGGAAAAATTTGGCAAAAATTTTTAGATTTCCCAAGAAAAGGTCGCCGGATTTTTGGGTTTCAGTTTCCGGCCCCCCCCCCCTTCAAAAAAAAATCCCGTCGCCGCTACTGTGTTGGCTGCACCCCCAAAACCGCTCCAGCACTTTTTGAACCAAAAAGTTAGGTACATTATGTAAAATTTCCAAAATTTAACCCTCTCCCAAAAACAAAATTTCAGGGAAAATTATGCCCACCATAGGCGTGGCTGTCGAAAAAGTTGGGGTTGCGTTGCGTTTGAAAAGTAGGTATATATGGCCGGGTTTGGCTAAAAGGGGGAGGGGGTGAAAATTTTCGATTTGGGGGGGGGGGGAAAGGCGAAAAAATCAGTTTTCCGGTCAAAAATTGAAGAAATCCTAGTTTTCATCGTAATTAAGCGAATTTTAGCAATTTTTCATCTAATTTTTTGTGATTTTATAAAAATTTCCAATTTTTGGCTAAAATTTTTACGGGGTTTGAAAATTTTTTAGGGAGGGGGGTCGATTTGAAGCAGACCGATTTGGGGGTAGGGGTAACCAAAATTTTTTAGAGGAGGTCGGGGACCCTTCCTCCCAACCCCCAAATGTATTACGTCAAAATTCTCGCCGCAGAAGCCAACCTGAAGTACCCCGCTGCAGGCTTCCATGTGCACGCTAAGCTAACTGGATGTAGGTGACAGTTGTTTAGTTAGCCTTAGCTTACAGCTATTAAAAGCTAGTTCATGCAAGCTAAGGCTAACTGACCAGTTGTCACCTACATCCGGTTAGCTTGGCGTGCACAAACTAGCCCGTTGTGGGTACTTCAGGTTAGCTTTCTGCGGCGAGAATTTTGACGTATGCAAAACACACCACAGGCTAGGCCTATGACGCCCACTCTTCTCGAAGCCACCATCCACCCCACTGATTTTACTACAAGAGTAATTACAATTGTTAAAAATCTACATAAATAAATTATTGATGGAAAAATTTTACAATGTATTTATCTTGGTTGTACAACACTGGTAAACCCTGTTGTACCTCCATTGTACCTTTTTACAATACAACTACAATGCATTTTGAATGGATTTACCACAAAGTAAAAACGTTGATAAAGCATGGTAAAAAATTTTACAATGTTTTTACCACGTTGTAAGTTCATTGTAAAATCAATGTAAAATGTTGCAATCATTTTACAATGTTGTAGATTCATGGTAAAAATTTAGTAAATTCTTTACGATGAATTTAAAATGTTGTAAAAACGTCATAATTTCGTTGTAAAAATCTACCTCGCTTTAACCACGTTAAAAATCCATGGTAAATTAATGGATTTTACAACGGAATTTTAACAGATTTACAATATTGGTTCTTCCTGTGGAAAGTGCTCTAGAATAAATCGTGGAAGTGAAAAATTCTGAAAAGCATCCAATTCCCGTTTTGGTTTTCCACTGATCGATTATACAACTCAATAACTCTTTTTAATAATCTTTTTAAACATTTGAATTGCTGAGTTTTCCACGATTTCAAAAAATTCTTCAACTTCTGGGGGTCTCTGCCCCCATGACCCCCAGTTTCGCGCATTATATTTGTTTTCCTTGTAACTTGTCCTCTTTATTGCCACCATTCCTTGTATATACTTATACTATTTTACTGCAAGTTTTTCACTTCGTAAGTTACTATTACATGTACATATCCATTTTATTTATTAAATATTTTCAAAAGTTTTCATGACTGATATTTTTCCAATTTCAAAAATTTTCAACTTGTGGGGCTCAGCCCCCAGACCCCCCGTTTGCTTCTTGTGTATATAAATCTCCACGTTTTGCTTCACTCACGGGATATAGTTGTTTTCCAATTGGCAAGTGAACTAACCTTTTCCATACGCAATATTTTCTTGTGAAAATATTTTTGTTCCTGGAAAAAGCAAATTCTCCCCCGGAAAAATTTTTCAGCGGGCCCCCTTTTCAAAATCCCGGATCCGCCACTGATGCATAGGTGTAACGGAGATTCTTTTGCCCAGGCTCCCCCCTTTATTTTCTGGGGGGGCCCCTCTGACGACCCCCCCTATTTCCCCCCTAGGACCCCCCCAACCCCTCCCCCTAAAAAAATTTTTCATTTTTTATGTCAAAAATCGCATTTGCAGCCGTTTCGAATGATAAAAAACATCTAACCATAAAGTAATTTTAACATTAGACAGTGGTTTTAAACTCAAAAACTTGATTGCCAACATGTTTCCAAGTCCAAAATAAGGACAATATTGAGTCATAAGATCCATAATACAGTTAAAAACGTGTATTTCTCATAATAATAAACAGTTTAAGCCAAAAATTTGGACATTTTTGAAAATTTTTTCAAAATTTACCCTAAAAATACCCAATTTTTGGCATTTTTTCGCGCCTTCGGCGCGACTACCCCCCCCCCTCCCAGTTGGGGGGGGGACGTCCCCCCCAAAAAGTTTTGGGGGAGGGTTGAAAAGGTTTAGGAACTACCCCCCCCTAACCCCCCCCCCTTAACCTTACACCTATGCAAACCTA
>JASAND010007633.1:0-49195 GCA_030248195.1 Trissonchulus latispiculum | reverse complement strand
TCTATTGAAAGTTGTTAAAAGTAGAAAAATATTCCTAAGCTCAGTTAATTGAAACGAAATTTAATGCAAATTAGAGATCTGATCCGCTGCTTCCGAGGATGGTTGCAAAAGTTTAGAACTTTTGCAATTTTTTGCAACCATCCTCGGAAATTGCCCAAATTCCCCTATCACACTGCTGTTGCTCCCCCCTTGGCTCCCGTGGTCCCCCAGGTAAAGAAGAAAACAGAAGAAACAAAGAAGAGAAAGCAGAACGAAAAGGATAGAAGAAGCCGAGGAATAAGGAAAGACCCCTTAGCGCCAGGGGTTACCAGGCGCGGAGTAAGACAGTTACAGCAGGTACTTTTGAAATTAAGATTTAAAACATTTAAATTTAAAATAAAATAATATAAATAAGATTTAATTTAAAAAACAGAATAACTCTAAAGTCTCCACTTAGATTGGTCAATTAATGATGTGCATGGGGGAGGGAAAGGTCCCCTGTGGGCATCATTAATTTCAATCTACAGAAATATATTGAATTGGCAGACTTTCACTTCTATCCTATTTGAGTGCTCGACCACCCCCACCCACTTCTTTCATCGCTTCTTCTTCTTTTTCATCTACATTACCCGTTTTTTAATCCCACACCTTTCGAGCGTGTACATAAGTTTCCGCCATCCTAGTCACTATTGATTTGCGGGGGGCAGTCGTTATCGGTGTCTACGATCTCTACTGCCTTGAGTTTGACTGCGGTCACCTTAGCGTTGGGCTAACGGGCCAATAACCGCACGTCAGATTTGCTTGGGGGTCATGTTTTCTGTCCGTGACCTTCGTCTCTCCGCTTCTTGTCTGCCATTCTGCGGACTGCGGGGAGCAGCTCATAAAAGGTCTCTATGAGTACCTAATTAGTGCGGAGCACCAATAAAGCAGCATAAAATAAAAAAATAATGCAAACTATAAAAGTATAAACATTGCTTTGATCAGACCTTTTTTCTGCTTAAAAATCACATGCTGCTTGCAGCTGCGAATTTCAAAATCTACAAATTGCGAAGTTCAAATTGCTCTGGTACGATAGTCATGCTAGCCCTGACTTTGATAACGTTGGCTCCTGAGGCATATCAATGCTTTCACGTTGGCATTAACGCATTTTGTTTCCCTTCTTCGAATTTAGTCTGCATACCGTGGTCTCAGAGGAAACGTTTTTGAGTGAAATGTCTGTGTCCATTCAGCTTAGAAGGTACCTTTTGTGATGTCTCGTTGTTGTTGCTGTCTCGTGCAGAATTCAATCAACTAAAACTGGATTCTAGGAACTATACTCGCACAGTCTAGCTCTCAGCAATTCAGATCTCTACTGAGTGAAGTCTACGACATAAGCTGTTTTGGCACGCTCTATCAGATTCAAATGATAGATTCTGCACATTAGCATACAAAAGAATTGAAATCTAGAAAAAACTATAAAAGTATAAAGATTACTTTACTCAGACCCTCATTCCGCACTTGCAGCTTGCAAATCCGCGGCTTGCAGCTGCAAGTTGTGGAAAGTACAACCTATAAAGTTTAAACTGCTCTGCTAAGAGAGCTATTTTAGCCCGGGAGCAAACGTTGATAACATTGGTTCCTGAGGAACCGCAATGCTTTCATGTCGGTTTAGATGGACTTAGTTTCTTTCATTCGGATTTAGTCTGCATATCATTGTCTAAACGCAAAAGTTTTTGAATGTATCCATTCAACTTGGAAGGTACCTTTTGTAAGGGTACCTGACATTAGCTGTCCCGTGCAGAATCCAGTCAACAAAACCTGGATTCTAAAAGCTAGATTTTCACAGTCTAGTTCTCAATAGTTCAGATCTCTTGGCGTGCAGTGATCTCAAAGCCGATGTCGTAGACCCAGAAGTCTTGAATTTTTTGCTAAAGGATTACATACTAGTTTTTTAACTGGTCCAACCTCCAGCTGTTTATATATATTTGTTTGCTTGCAGGAGATTCGTCAAAATGGACTCAGGTAATGCTGAAACGAACTTATCATTAACATTCTTCAGCTAACAAAGCACACTACATAAAGTCGTTTTTTACTTTGTTTTTTACTAACACTAATACGAAGACTAACATAAAGAATAAAATCTATTAACAATAAATCAGGTAGTAATTGGCAGGACTGTTATAACAACCAGCTTACAAAACTGACAGATCCGCTTACGATGTTATAAGATGTAGAAAGTTTCAGTTAAGTCACTGTCGCAGCAGTCAGATCTATTCTATCGATAAAATGAATATGTAAAAATGATTGGTCCACATTTTATGGTATATTCTGTCAGAAACTGTATATACTAACGAGTTAATAAAATATCAGTCCAAAACGTGAATGCCCAAATCAACGTTCACCTTTCTTCCGTTACCGGTTTCGAGTGGTTCTCCCACTCATCATCAGACGGATCCTGTCCCTTCTGCGCCGCAAAATTTCAGGAAATGGGAAGGTCGGGGACAAAGTTAATGATTGGGAGGCTGGGCGGGACCGCGATGTAAATGTCCGGGGGGCTTCACAACTTGGGGATAAAGTTGTCCTGCGCTGAACCTTGCCTCTCGGGTACCCTCTCTTAACCAGATCTTCCTTTAATTGGGCACACCGCGTCTTGGCTGTATCAGGGTCAGAGCAAATGCGGCAAATCCGGAGGGCCTGGCTATAGGCAATAGGCAACTTGTGCTGGAGAGGATGGCAAGAGTCGTAATGAAGATATTGTCTAGTGTCCGTAGGTTTCATATATAGGTCGGTGACTATTTGGCCGTTACGTAGTTCCACAGAGACATCCAGAAAGTTGACTTTGCTTACGCCAATGTCAACTTCCAGTTTGATGCTCGGGATAAGGCCATTCGCCAGATTCAGAAACCTGTCCAGTCCATCTCGGGAACCTTTCCAGACGATGAATATGTCGTCAATGTAGCGCCACCATGCAATGGGCTTTTCTTCGACCATGGCAAATAACTTCTTTTCGAAAGCGTAACCCATGAAGATGTTGGCATAGTTGGGGGCCATCTTTGTACCCATTGCAGTGCCTTCTCTCTGGGTGTAGAACTCCCCATTAAATTCGAACACATTGAGGGTCAGAACCAGGTCAACGAATTTCAGAATCATTTCGGTAGGATAATTGGTACCAGATCTTGAATACAACGCCTCTTTACAAGCCTCTCGTCCCAGATGGTGAGGGATGTTGGTGTAGAGGCTGGTTACGTCAGCAGTAGCCAGAATACAGTCAGCTGACACAGTCAGAGACCCAAGTTTCCGCAGAAAGTCATTAGTATCTTGGATGAAGGAAGGAATCTGACGGACCAAAGGTTTAAGTTGGGAGTCCACGAAACCGCTGATTTTCTCAGTGGGACACCCATTTGCAGAGATTATCGGTCTCCCGGGACACGGAGACTTCTGTTTATGGACTTTTGGGAGAAGATAGAATCTCGCAGCTTTGGCACCTTCAGGGATCAGCAGCTGGCGCTGCCTGTCGCTGAGTGCGCCGCGGGCATGCCAATATTCCACATGGTGGGCAACGACCTGGGAATAACATTGGGATTTATCGAAAGCGTTGCGTGTATAGGTGTTTGCATCATCCAGCTGCCGCTTTGCTTCCAAGAGATAGGACTCTTTGGACCAGACAACTACAGCTCGTCCCTTATCAGCGGGTTTGATGACAATGTCCTGGTTCTGACGCAGTTCCCTAAGGGCGTTTTTCTCTGCCCAAGTCAGGTTTGAGCTTCTTCGATGGAGTGGGATGGCTTGTACGTCGTTTTTGATGGAATCACAAAATACCTTGGCCTGAAGATTCCCAGGAAAGGAGCGCGTACTGATTCCCAGCGGACTGATATTTTATTGATTCCTTTGTATCCCTTGTGGATCCGTGAATTAGCGGCTGTTCTATTGATTATCTTTGCTGATACTAACGAGTTAGGAAGAGTTAATTCCTGTTAATTGAAATAATTACCACACTCCAGCTGTGCGCAGATTTGGAGAGGACAATTGATGTTTTTGAAAGAAGCCAATCTTGTATTTTGTTGTTACGGTGGAGATTCCTCTTGGCGACATCAACTTTGAACCATTATTGCACACTGAATACTTGGAGTTATGAGGCCATTTTATACCACAATGTAGCTTAATGTTTTCTCGTTTTAATGCATACAATTAAAGTAATTTTGGTTTTTCAATAATTTTTACTGGATTTTACAAAAAGTTAAATATTCCAGAGTTTTTGAGACTGAAATAAACTTTATTGAGAGACATTGGTTACAGCATTCTATACCTTTGTCAAAAACTTGGGGACCTATTTTTAATTGATTTGAAATAGTTTCGTTAAGGAGAAATTAGCTAAAATGCAAGCGCAACCTGGACATTGCCTACTTTTCCCAATTTTGTCAGGCGACTACTTTAGCACTTCAGCTAGAAAGCAGCAATCGGGACAATTAGGAAAGGGTCCCGGGGTATTTTTTTATAGAAGAGGTCTGTTAATTAGCAGCCGTTTAGGTTTCATTGTAAATTCTTCACAATCGCTGAAAACAATTTGGTCAAGCTTTTGCAAAAACTACGTTTGTATGTTAGCAACATGCGGGATGGCAATCGGATGATGGCATGCCTCTGAATACGCAACCCTTAGTTTAATTTTACTGCTTGCTTAGATGTACAGCTAATATTTTATTTCAGAAAAGTTTTATTTCTTTTACTTTTTGAATTTAATTTTCATTTTGTTGAGAAAGAAAATATCAAGCATTTTCATATCTTTACCTTTTCTTCATTTAGTGCCAAGGTTCCAGTTTGCTTGTGCAATTGGAGCAGCTGACTGATTTCACAACTAAATTCGCCACGGATATTTGAGAACCGTCCTTCAAAAAGCACAGTAGTAGAGGTGACCTGTGCTTGTCCTCTTACAAAGATCAAACTTGATAAATTGGAACATGACAGCTGTCGTCAATCTTTGTAAAACGTGCATATGTAACAAAATTAGTTTTAGGATATCTTTGACTGCTCCTTTCTTTAATTGCAACAAAGAATCATTTAAATTTTTCTAGTTCCAGGATTTCTTTTTTTAACTTAAACTTTCTTTTAACTGAATTCTGATTCCGATTCTGATTCTGATTTCTGCAAAAATGACAACTTTTGGACACCAGACTGAGAAATTTGGCTAAAAAAGCTAAAAAGTTAACTTCAAAAAGCAAAAATGAAGAGCACAACGACATCTTTCGGTTGAATATAGTTATAGCAAAGCAGCTGCTGCCTTACTGTCAAAACTTGGTAAAAACTGTCCAGAACGCAATTGTTGAATTTTTGAAACGGGTTGCTCCGAGGGCTAAAACGACTTATTTTGGAAAGGTTCATCAAATGTCATCTTGATTTGAGCCCTCAGCTACCAATACGTGTCCAATACGCCCACCACCTTAACTTAAAGACATTTCAAACGTTTTTAATTTTTAAGTTTTAATGATAGATGTCACATTTGCCGTATGCATTACGGTTCAGACAGGCAAGATTCAGCATTTCTTAAGGATAGAAGTAGAACATTCGTAGAAAATAAAGGTGTCAAAAATATTCTTAAAGGCAATTCATGAGTAGTTTTGAAACCTAAACGGAAGGAGCAGCAACTGTGCAAACTCAAAATATGTTGTTTGCGGTGATGACTTTTATTTCAGGCAGACTGCAATGGTTTCTGTGTTTATGAGACACGGTTATTACATGTATTTTACTGAGAAACCGAAATACAGCGTAAGTGAACGCTATAGCTAATGCAGAATGTAGAACGCCTGTCTAAGTGGAGTGTAGAAAAAAAGCTGTCGACCCACTATCAATGTGTTATGTACTTGTGCGTTTATTGTCACAGCGATCTCTTTCTAGCTGGATGAAACTGTGGCCTCGGTTGCTTAGTTGACAGTTACGATCACTTCTAGATATAATAATAGTAACAATTAGTATATAATAATAGTAATAATAATAATAGTAATATATAATAATATAATATAATATATATAATATAATAATATAATATAATAATATAATATAATATAATATAATATAACAATATAATAATAGTAACAACAACAACATTATTTACGTCATTTTCTTGACGTAAATAGTAACAATTAGATAATAATTCGTTTTCTAATATGTGCCAAGAGTTAAACTTGAGTACTTACATGAACTACCAGTAGCCAGAAACAAAATCTGACACGCACGAGGCAGGGGCCACAAATATCACTAAAGAAGCAAGGGGAAAGACGAGCACATGGGTGCAAGGGAGAGAAAATATCTAATATTGGATGAGAAAGGAATGTGCTAATTATAAACAATTGTTAAACTTGGTAAGTAATTAGTAGATTAAACCAAATTAGCATTAATTACTTAATTACTTAATTAATTAGCATTACCAAAGCTCCAAATTTGTTGCAGAAAACACAAATTCCAATGCATTTTATACGATCACAGGCGGTGAGAATTTTTACCCTAACTAAAAGCGAATAAAATTGATATAAGGTTTTCAAGTGCTGGACGCCTCATGTTATGTCATCTCTGCAATCATTATAAAAAAGTTTTCGAATAAAACACCGAATGAAAGAAGAAACATCAAAAAGAATCTAATATGATGCTAATTTTTGCTTCATGCATTCTCACATATTAGTGCTCCTCTCAGCTACTCGTACTTACCAAAAATGTCATCTTTTGAAAACAAAAAGTTATCTTTAGAAAACACATATTACAGTACATTTGAGTGCAGTACAGTGTATACTCCACAAAATAGTAATGTAAATTAAATTTTTGTATAACTTTTTACTAACTATATCAGACCTATTGGGTAACAATGTTCTATAAGCTGTTAAGACAATCACTTAACACTTGAAATCACTAAAAACCTTCAAAACAAACATAGTGGTCGTCCTGCACCCTGACAAACACTCAAAATTGGGGACTTGTGAAGATTACCCTAATGGAAACAATGTCTTATTAAATATAAAGTTTGCGTTGGTCATGCAACATCCCGCGCGGACGTTCAGTTTGTTGTATAACAGTATTCACACAACCTTAATATTCCTCAAAATAGAATAGGTAAAATAAAATTAAATTATGCTTACGCTGAAGCCAAATTCCTGAGACGGGTGAAACCGTACATGACTCATAGGCATTTCCTGCCAATTAAATAGCAAACCTGACTGACCTTCGGGACAAAAGCCAGCTGTTAATCTGATATCTACTTTTTTGCTTGTATGTTTGTAATATTTTAATTGTTTGTGTTACAGCGTACTGATATTTTGCGACTGCATGCCGGAATGTTAGGAATCTTAGTTGGTGCCTCGGTTATAACAATAATAGAAACTGTAGTCTACATTTGGAGAAATTGTCAACGTTGCAAACTATTGTGCGTGAACGATTAATTCTGTACTAATAGTATGCCATGGTGCAGTATTTTGTATCCATTGAACTGTATGCTTCACCTTTTATTGAATTAGCATTTCTCGTAAACTAATCTGTGAAAGGAAATCAATTTGGAGGCGTCAGGCGATTCGTCAGGCTAATTCCAGAAATTTCAAGATATTTCATAGTCTTGTCTTTGTAGGATTGGTTTTGTTCCTGGTTTTTTATTTATAAGCAGTTCTTCCGGAAAATTACGGATTTTAATGTTTTTCTTAAATTTTTAAATTTTTAAATTAAATTTTTCTTAAATTTTTTTATTCAAACAAATTGCAGAAATATTGCAGAATGGTAGTGCTGTTATTCTACAGTTCTTTTAAACTTCAAGAAGCTGTCGCATGTGCTGCTGTGTATCCGTTCTATGTATGTTGTTTTAATAGATGTCTTGTACGCAACATACTGTTGTAATCTGTTGTATCTGCATGAAATTGTTTACAGTGTACTTACGCAAATCACACAAAAAGCTACTGCCTTTTTCGTTTAGCCAGAAATTGACAATGTAGGAAAAGCAAACTACGGCTCATGTCATGATGAAAACACAGCCCAAAAAGCCCCAACCGATAATAGGTTCCCAATATTCAATTAGATAGGGGAAGGTGCATGACATGCTCGGGGCTTTCGCGTTGTGGGCAAGACTTTCAACGCAAGTAAAAAAGTTTTCCCGTTTTGTGAAAAGTTTTTACTTTTAGATTAAAATTGCTCAAATGATCTAAAACCTGGGAAAACTGCATCTCTACACCAATTGGTTAACATTTGGAGTAAAGTTGATTTTATATTTCTGAAATTTTGCGGAAGTTTCGGAGACAAATCAAGTCAGAAAAAAGTCCATTAAATTGATTACCCAAACCTCTTACGTGTCGGAATAAAGCTGAGCTAAAAAGTGGGTCAAGCTTTGTGACCCACACCCGTGGCCCGCGGGAATAATGTGACCCACATGAACCACTTTTGATTAATGATGTGCTCAGACTAAATCTTTGTCAATAATAAAATAATAAATATTTTTAGACGTTTAAACCAGTTGACTATGACCGTTGCTTGATAAAAAGCAACTGAATTGAATTGTGAAATCCTTATAATTTTGGGAACTTAAATCAATGATGGAAAATACAAAAAAAGCAAAGCAAAACTTAAGGGTCCAATAGAAAAATCCTTAAGGAGTCGATTTAGTAGCGACAACTACTATTTACTGATCTCCATGTAACTACTATATCTGATCACATCTCTGTTCAACACTCTAATTTTGTAAGTGTTGAAACACACAGATACTACATTTTCCCTCTGTTTTTAAACGTTTTTATCTTGTATTATATCGTCTAAAACCAATGTTATTCTGTTTTCTGATCAAATCACGATTTCTTAGATTATATCTATGATGGGGCTGTTGTGGCGGTTCTCCAGGTTCTGGTTCAGCTTGATTAGGCTGTTGCTTGTAATCGTGGTTATCAGCGTCTTCTGGTATAATATTCAGCTCTCTTTCACAATCAAAACTGTCTTCTGGGACAGGTTGATAATCCTTAGCTGTGGTGTCATGTCCACGAAAAGGAGTGAGCATTCTTGCATTCCAGATCTGTCCATTAGATAGTAGATAGCTGGAAATACCTTTCAGAGCAACTATTTTAAGTGGTCTCGAATATCCTTCTTCTCCTTTTCTAACTTTGACCAGTTTGTGTCTGACAAGATCTTTGACTTTGAACCTTGGAAGCTTCGCCTTTTTTCGATGGTTTCCGGTAGTAGCATAACTTTGTTGATATTGTGAAACTTTTTTATCCAATGCAACTTTCTTGCTTGGATTGACTTTAAACGCTAGAGGAAATTTGATAGCAAGTTTTGTATTCATCTTACGGCCATTGAGTAATTCTGACGGTGATTTCCCAGTCCCTCGGTGTGGTGTAGAAAATTAAGACTTTTTCCATGGCTTTTGTTGAAGCAAAGAGCTCTGAAATGTTTGCTTCAGAACTCTATTGAATCGTTCCACTTGACCATTCGCCGAAGGATTATACACGGCAATTTTGACGTGTTTGATGTTGCATTCTTTGAGAAATCCTTGAAAGCGATGACTGAGGAACTGTGGTCCATTATCGCTGACGATCTGAGACGGATACCCATTTCTAGAAAATATGGTTTCTAGAAATTGGATAACGGCTTCCGCAGATGCATGGGGGCATCTGGCAACTTCTGGAAATTTCGAGTGGTAGTCCACCACGCAAATCAGGAATCTACAGTCTTGTGGGGCCAGATCAAAGGGACCGGCAATATCAATGGCTAATTTATCCCATGGTTTAGTGGGCCATGGCACTGGTTGAATGGGTGGACTCGTGACTTTGGCAGTCTTGTCTAGATATTTGCAGATTTCGCAACTGGTTATGAATTCTTCAACCTGTGTTGATAATGTAGGCCACCAGTAACGTTCCCGGAGGGCCTGCTTCGTCCGAGTCATTCCTTGGTGTGCCAGATGCGCTAGACTGATCAGCTTCTTTTGGAGAGAATCGGGTGCTATAATTTGGTGATCTCCTCTGATAATGCATCCGCCGATGACTGTTAGTTCATCCTTTATGGCGTGGTATGGCCTCAGTTCTGACATGTTCACTTTCTTTGGCCATCCAGTTGTGATGAGCTGTGACACTTGTTGTAATAGTGAATCTTTTTCTGTTTCTTCAACTATTTCTTCTAGTGTGATTGCTGAGTTGCTGTGAGTGACCTGAGCAATCATCGTTCCTTCATCTTCAAAACATTGTAATGCGGAAGGAGGTTGATCGGTTACCGGCATTCTGGATAGGAAGTCTGCGGTAGTATTGTGTTTGCCAGGTTTATATTCAATGGAATAGTAATATGGCATGAGTCTAACATACCACCGAGCGATTCTGAGAGGCTTCCGTGACTTGGATGTGCTGGTTCCAAGCAGAGTAGTAAGTGCTTGGTGATCAGTTTTGAGAACGAAGTGTCGACCCCAAAGGTAGGTGTGCCAATGCTCGCACGCCCAGACACAAGCTAGAGCTTCCTTCTCACCAACAGAATACTTGCGTTCTGCTGGCGTAAGCGTGTGGGATGCGAAGGCAATGACTTTTTCTCTTCCTCTCTGAATTTGAGACAAAACGCCGCCAACTCCATAATCCGATGCATCAGTCGTTACGATAGTTGGTGCCGTGGAATCAAAAGTTCCTAGAATAGGTGCATTAGCTATCAAACTCTTAATTTTCTGGAAACATGTCTCTTGATCAGTTGTCCATTCGAACTTTGCATCATTGCGAAGAAGTTTTCGCAGTGGTTCCACTTCGGTTGCAAAGTTGGGTATGTAACTCATGTAATAAGAGCACATTCCCATAAACGACCTTAAAGTGACCAAATCGTGTGGTGCTGGAGCTTTGATCAGTGCACTAATGTTACTTTGTTTGGGAGATATTCCATCCGCTGAAATGGAATTACCAAGAAATGGAACAGTTGATTTTGACAAATCTAGTTTATCCAATTCTAGTCTAGCTCCGGCATCTTCAAGTCGTTGGAGTACTTTGTGTAGGGTGTTATCATGTTGTATTTGATTTGCACCATGAATCAGTATGTCGTCTTGATAAATGACAACACCAGAAATTCCTGCAAGGATCAGTTCAACTGCTTTTTGGAATGCACTTGCGGACGATTTGAGTCCCATAGGAAGTCTTTTGTATTGAAATAATCCCTCTGGAGTGAGAAAAGCAGTAAGAGGTCGACTTTCCTCGTCGAGTACCATTTGAAAATAAGCTTTTCTCATGTCTAGTTTTGAAAAAACTTTAGCGTTGTGGAGAGTGGCTAAGCTCTCTGCAATGTGTGGGAGAGGATGTTTGTCAGAAATAACCACTTTGTTTAATTCACGTAGATCACAACAGATCCTACTTTTGCCGTTTGGTTTCACCACAGCCACCATGGGGTGGACCCACTCTGATGCCTCTATGCGTTCAATTATGTTCTGTTTTTCTAATTCTTTAAGTTCTTCAGAAACTTTTTCACGTAGTGCAAGAGGTATGTTGCGCATCTTGTGAGCTACCGGACTACTGCTTGGTTGAAGGCGTATTCTGTGAACAAATCCTTTTAAGCAGCCCATCGTGTCGGAAAAAAGATTGGGATACTGTGACTTTAAATTCTGTGTTGTAATGTTGAATACAGAAAGTGTGGATCCATCGATTCTTAAATTCAATTTTCTTATGTGATCCGTGCCCAAAATCGGTAGTCTCCCGTTGACAACGAGAAATTCGCTGTGGTGCCTTGTGCCCTTGTGTAGTAATGGTAATTTGATTTTGCCGAATACTTTTATTTCGGTACCGGAGTATGCAGTAAGTTTAGTGGAGTCGTGCTGTAGTGGATAACAGCTGAGCAAATTCCTATATATATTTTCTGGGATAAGTGATTTGCTGGAACCTGAATCAACCAGTAGTGTAACTGGAATGATTTGATTCTTCGTATTTAAGAACGAACCTGTATACAAGATCTTGTCTTGTTTAATACCTTCAGTAACCTGTAAGACTTGTACAGTTTCTTGTGATTCAATATCTTCATCAAGGGCGATTTGGTTTACGCTTTTCCTGGGCTGACGACACTGTTTGGCAAAGTGTCCGATTTTCCTGCAAAGTTTACACATCTGGCCAGTTGCTGGGCAGCTTCTGTCAGAGGGATGATGTCCGACGCGTCCACATCTGAAGCAAGGTCTTTGGGACTGAATCTTTGGGTTCACCTTGTAATCGGCTTGCTTCGGGAAAGGGGGCCTTGACTTGGGATAGCCTTTATTTTGATGCTGACTTGGGTTTGAACGTTGTCGAACAGCATTCACGTGGCTAGATGTACCAGCCATTTCCTTCGCT
This sequence comes from Trissonchulus latispiculum, assembly GCA_030248195.1. Taxonomy (NCBI): domain Eukaryota; kingdom Metazoa; phylum Nematoda; class Enoplea; order Enoplida; family Ironidae; genus Trissonchulus; species Trissonchulus latispiculum. The sequence continues at coordinate 36,950 of JASAND010007633.1, read as the reverse complement.
TCAGCCATGGCACGTTCTATCTGACGTGCGATTGTTAATGTACGGTCTAGTGTCAAGTCTGCTTCCATAAGCAATCGCTCTCTAATTCTTGCTGATTGTGTCTTTTCGACAATTTGATCTCGAATCATTTCATCGCGGAGTTGTCCATATTGACAGTCGATGGCTAAGGTTCTAAGTGTTGCGCACCATTCATCTGTAGATTCATCTGGACGTTGATTACGCTTTTTGAAGGCATATCTGCTGGCAATGACGTTTTTCTTGGGTTCAAAGTACTGTTCTAGGGCAGTCAAAGCCTGCTGTAAAGTGACTTCATCCTGTTCTTGAGGTAAGCCATTGTGGGGATCTGGTTGATGAAGGTGTTGATGAAGGTTGATAGCGTATAAAAAATACGTTGGCCCTCTATACCAAGAGAGTTCAGAAGAATTGTAACTTGACGTTGTTGCGGAAAGTCTGTTCCACCAACAGCGTTCAGATAATTGAGAAAGGCTCGTTTCCAATCAGTCCAAGGAATCGCTGGAGTGCCAGGTTCCGGTAGGAAAATTGGAGGTGACTGAAAGTGTTGAAGCATTGTAAGCGCGTGAAGTTACAAAAAACTCTTCACCTCGTCGCCATATTTAGTAGCGACAACTACTATTTACTGATCTCCATGTAACTACTATATCTGATCACATCTCTGTTCAACACTCTAATTTTGTAAGTGTTGAAACACACAGATACTACAGTCGACCGTGGTAATTGCCTATTACATATTTGTAGTCGCTGAGATAATTTTGCCAGAATTTATAGAAAAAGCAAGAATAGTCAAGGTTAGAAACCGGCGTAAGTTATTTCAATTAGTTATTTCAATGTAAAAATCAAATTTTTGAGCCCCGAATGACCCACTTTTTACCCACCACGGACCCGCGGGTCACACGAGTTGACCCACAACCTACCCTACCTGCGGATAAACGTGACCCACTTCCAGCTCTGGAATAAACAAATACTGTGTTTGCGGGAAGCCAATCTTTTGTCCATTACTCAGTTCATGAGCGACATGAGCAACAGGATTAGCATTTTTGCCAGCAGATATACTGGCCATCTTGAGGTTACGAATTCCTGATATTTATTTTCGCAGTACTTCCAGACATTGTGCCACGATAGAATTAGTCAATCAATGCACGGTTTCGGATTCCCATAAATAGATTGAATACTTTTAAATGCTAGTATACGAGACACAAACTACATTTATGCTTTACTAATCTACTTTTCAATAATCTCTCAATGCAGTTTCATTACTTCCGCTATTGGTTTGAATTCGAATTGTTAGAACTATTCGAATTATTTTAACCCGTTGAGTGGGGGGGTAGCCTCCAGCCAATCAGGTTGCAGAAATCCCCTCCCCGTTTTGCGGGGAGTAGAGCAGAGTATTACGGTAGTTTCTGTTTATTTCTAAAATGGGTCCCCGTTTGGCGGAAGGTAGCAGAAAAGGTCCCCATTTGGGGAAGGTAGGCAAAAGGGTCCCCGTTTGGAGTGGGGTGCCCAACAGCCAATCAGATTCAGCCAATTTTTGCTTGACATACGGGGACCCCCTTCTGCCTCCATCTCCCTCCAAACGGGGACTTCTTTTTGCAATCCCCCGCCCCTAGCGAGCAGGGATGGAAACCGGGTCATGGGTCACTGGGTCATGGGTCGTTTGGGTCGCCATTTTTGCTTGGGTCACTGGGTCTTAGGTCACGAATTTTGCGAACCGGTTGGGTCAGTGTGGGTTTGGGTCAAGCTTCCTGTGGGTCACTTTGGGTCTGGGTCAGCAATTTTTATTGGGTCATTTTTGGTCTGGGTCACAGGGTCTTACCAAATTTTAAATTCGAAGATCTGGCATTGTTCCACTTATACGTAAACCTGTCGCGGCTAAACAATTTTTCGCGCCTCCCGGCGCGAATTTTAAATTGAATTTAGTATTCTTTCTCTGGAATCAATAGTTAGCTGTGACTTGTCCGGCCATTATGTTTGCGTCGGTTCGCGTAATAAAAGCCATGTACAATTGTACTCTTCCATCGACAATTTTAAATATTTTGCAATATCAGCCAATCAGGTCTTCCAAGTAAAATAACTATTATTGAAAAATAATCAAAATGACAAAATTGAGGAGCTCCGAACCTACAACCTGCTACGGAAGAATTTTTGCTGCATTCTGACTAATTATTTACCGACTACTATTGACCAATTATTTACAAATTTACATTTTATTGGCCCATGCAGTGTCTCCGTGTCACAGTTTCAAAAACACTTCACAAAAGGATAACGTAAAGTCAGTTTAGGTCGAGTTATTTTATTGGGTCATCATTTGGGTCTAGGTCACGATAATTCTTGGGTCAGCTGGGTCTGGGTCACGAAAACGATTGGGCCAGCTGGGTCTGGGTCACGGATTTTTCAAATTCCATGGGTCGCCTTGGGTCTGGGCAAATTTTCTTTTTGGGTCAAGTGGGTCATGGGTCAGAAATAATGACCCAGTCTCCATCCCTGCTAAGCGAGCAGAAATTGGAATCGAAAAATCAAATCGAAAAATGATGTGATATTTGAGCTCAGGCGTGAATTTGATACCAAATTTCAGCTCATTTGGTCAAGTTTTGCGGAGTCTCGGCCTTGGGGGGTTATCCTGAAAAGATCCTAATAAACTTGTATACTTTTAACTTTTTAACTGACTGATAATCTACCAAGTGCATGCAAAGATGCTGCCGCTATCCAGGCGAGCCCTGGCACAGTAACTTTATTACAGTCAATGTACAGTCCCGGCCAGAAACAGTGACTACTTTTTCGCGAAAATTCGCAAATACGCCTAGATATTCGTGGGTTGATTGGGAAGAATTTCTTCAGGAAGATGCGAATGACTTCTCAGACAAGCCATCCCGAAGGAGTCAATAATTTTAATTTCTAGCTGTGATGAAGGAAACTGAAACTGATATATGTCTAATTCAAATAGCTATCTGGCATAAAATTCTTGCCAGATAGTTGTCTGTCATGGCAAACAGCAAAATGTCATTACAAAATTTTGGCGTAAATTTTAAGGTATTTGCTTATCTGACAGAAATTAAGACTGTCAGATAGCAAAATTCAAACACAGGAAAACAAGAGGTAAAGAATGTTTAAAAAGTGACCAATTGCGTATGTTATTCAATGACAATAATGTATATACCGAAGCCTAGTAGTCAAATTGGCCATTTGGTTAAATGGCTAAACATTTTGCCACTTAGTCAAATGGCTAGCCCAGTTGTAAAACACAGCGTGTTTCACTATTTGGCCAATAGACTCGCAATATTTTAGCCATTTAGTAAAATGGCTACCGTGTTTTAGCCATTTAATTAAAACCAGCAGCCCGTAGCCCAGTTGTAAAATGGCAGTTGATGACTATTTATTGACGATCATACCTTAGTTAATGCCTACTTGCCTACTTCACTAGTTTCAAATAACATTATTGAAATGAAAGGTAGCGTCTATTTCTTTTTAGTTTTTTGTAAGTAATACTCAGGAATGCATGGACAGTTTTGAAAAACAAAATAATTTTTTTAATTTTTGAAGATTTGAAACTTGACACGATTTTACCATCAAGTACGTAAGTAAAATTTTAACCTTCAAAAAATTATTTAAGAGCGCAAATTAGAAATTATTGACACGGTTAGTTTAAGTTTTTAGCATTATATAAGTTTATTGATATGCAAGATAGCTACATATTATAAATATTCAGGAATGTATGGGCGATTTTTGAAAAAATGAACGACGAAACAATGACGTTGCCGGCTATTAATTGTACGTGTAATTTGAAAATGGGAGGAAACGGCGGTGTAGTAGCAAATAAAGGGAATTTACACCTGAAAATCCTTGAGAATGTAGCTTCATCCGGTTATATGGTTGATAGCAAAAAATTGTAAGCAATAAATTTAGGGTAGATTTCAATATGTAATTTCACATAGGAAACGAAAAAAGTGATGTTTCCATGCGCCGAGAAATCTCGCCAACGACAAAACGGAACAGTTCAACGTCCAGTTTATATTACAAATACGATAAAGAAGGATGATTTGTAGGAAAATTTAGGCCTTCAAAATTTTTTAATTAAGTTTTGAAGTTGGAGAACTGCCAAATTTGACTGTTTTGCAACGTTGAAATTGGGGTCAGCAATTTTGATGAAATATTCTAGAAGTTGTAATTCCTAATTAAAAATTCTGCTTCCTACAAATCACAGCTTATGACAAGACATTTCGGACGATACCAATTGATCGTTCTTAGCTCTGCCAGATTTCGAGATTTCTCTGGCGCAGAATTTTGAATTTTTAGTAAAATTTGGAAATTCGTGTTTTTTTGCAAATAACATAAGGCTATGGCAACACTGACCTACAAAATGTTAGCCAATCTATTTGCGTACCACTATTGATGACTTTAGGTCAAGTTTGGACCCAAATGTTGCAGGTTAGTACAAATTTACTTAGTTTCAAATTGCATGTTGCACACACAGTTAGTCGCTGGGTTCAAATATGGGGGCCTGACAACCATAATCTCAAAAATAGCAATTTTTCAATTTTTTCGAAATACGCTAAGTTTTATATCAATCGGAAGCTCTTTGTCAGGAACATTGTTTCTTCTTGGACCATAGCCCGCAAATGCGCCAAATTCAAGTTATCGGCCGTTAAATGCTTGTCGTGGTCAAGCCTTTCCAGCGCCGGTGCTACTCCCTAAAATCACTAAATAAAGCCATAAAGTAGACTTCCCCATTGAAATCTACCCTGCATTTTTTGCTTACATCAGCTATCAACCATATAACTGGATGGAGCTACATTCTCAATGATTTTCAGGTGTAAATTCCCTTTATTTGCTACTACACCGCCGTTTTCACCCATTTTCAAATTACATGCAATTAATAGCCGGCAACGTCATTGTTTCGTCGTTCATTTTTTCAAAAATCGCCCATACATTCCTGAATATTTATAATATGAAGCTATCTTGCATTTCAATAAAATTATATAACGCTAAAAACTTAAACTAACCGTGAAATAAAAATTTTAATTTAGGCTTTTAAATAACTCGCTTAGTAATGAACAAAACTACTCAAAATTTAAACTCGATGTGCAAGACATGTGTGACAAAATGTTGTGTGAAAATGAGCAAAATCCGTGACCATAAAATTTTTTATGGTGGACCCCCCTTAAGCGCGGTGATTTTACGCGGCTTAAAAAATCAGGCAATTTGAACTGAATTTTTTAGGCCATCTTCTTAATCGGCTTAAACTAAAATTATTTATGAAAAGGAGATCGGATTAAACGGCTTAATTTTTAAGCCACTGTATTTTAAAGCCGGTGAGCTTTTTATAAAAGTGATTCGAACTTAAAGTTTCAGCTGATGGTTATTTATGAAAAGGGTCGGCGTAAAAGGCTTAAAATTAAGCCGTTTAAGCGCTTTTTTTAGGAAATGGCTTTAAGACTGTCAATAAGCAAGCGTCAAGCTCTTAGTTAGTACGCTTGGACATTATGTGCGCGATAACGGCTTCCATGACTTCAAAAACTAGACCCCATCACTTCAAGGAAATTCGCACGCTATGCCTACGTTCTAAAGCTCGAAAACACAACTAGTCTGTTGGTTCTATGTGCGCCTGTGGCACGCTTCATCACACACGCATAGCGTGCTATTTTATTTGAAGTGCTGGGTCTAATTTGTGGGGGGATCAGCCGTTATCGTGCAGATCATGTCCCAAGCCTGCTAAGAGCTTCATGCTTATCACACTATTAATTATTATGTAGTCTTGCTTTTACTAATATTGTCTTGTCATAGGAGTTGTTCAAGTTGTTCGACCATAGGATCTGTCTTTACATCTAAACGCTTTTCCCATAGCCAGGTTCTACTTTCGCTGCTTGCAGCATTGGCACTCCCTACTACTCACACTTGATACGTGCTCCATCTTAATTAGCTTGCAAAGATGTCGCTCTATTTGTGAGAAAATTATTTTGCCAAGTCAACCAAGTTTTGACAGAATAATGAAATTTACAAAAGAGTAGGGCCGACTACAAAAAATATACTGTAATGCAAACGAGCAGTTGAGCGTGAACTTTAAAGAAAACCCACTTTTTGATACTCTAAAATATTAATAGGTTTTTGTTCTTGTTTTTGTAAGGCGATCATTTTTTCACACAGGTGTCCACCTAAATTCACCATACAGAGGGCGCTTACGACTACTGATTGACATTAAAAAGGCTGCCTCAAAAGCCGGATTATTGCACGAGTTAATAATTAAAAATAACTAGTGAGTTTAAGAGATTGAAGTTTGTAGTATTTCCCATACCATGTTTCTATAGTAGGAGATTCGGCAGAGTTCCTTGTAACATCGGCCATCAGCAAGTTCTCATACAACCATACAATGATTTTGTATCTCAGCTGACAGCAACTCTTAAAACACACTGTAATTGAGAGAGACGTACAATCGTTGAAAACCATTCAATTAAAGTTTTTCGGAACAGGAATTTGAGGAACTATTTCAATCATATCTTTTTACTACCCAATCTACAGTGACAGCAACGATGTCTTGAGGCAATAGACAACAAACAGTACCTTATCGCCACTTAAAGACCTTCACCGAAATGCTATATAAAGCCAGTTTTAATTTTTTAAAACTTTCTATTTTAATAAAAGATAAATGTTCGTGTATTTCTGTTTTTTAGGAACTCACTTTATCTGTATCTAACCTTTTTGTACATTTTTTTAATCCCATTTGCGTTATCATTTATTTCAGATACGTATGGAAGATCTAGGATATTTACGGATTACGCAAATCAGCAAAAATTGTCTTGGTAGAACCTTAAACGTCATATTGTTCTCCGCCATTTTTTATCGCATTAATTTTTTATTCATCGTATGTCTTGGCACGGTATTTTAGAGGAACTTTAATTGTTGACACTAAGGTACTGGGTTTTCGCGAGTTTTCATTTCTCTTTTATCTCCTTATATTTGTCGCTAGTATCAGGGGTACTCAGTAAAAGCTATCTTTCAACTGCAGGTATGCTCCAACAAAGAGTTGAGGGCACGCTCTAATCTGCAACATTGCATGCGCTAAGAAGCCGTGTCAAAAATGAGCGTTAAATTTATCGTGTACACGATTTATATACCTGATATAATTCGTGTAGAAATCGTTTAAGCGGCATGCTTTAATGTCTCCTGTTTTGAAGCTTTTATAGGAAATCTGCAACCTAGTGGTGTAACTTAGCAAGCTAAAAAACTTGTACTTAACTTCTTCATTCATTATTTTTGACCTAGAAAGATTGCCAATCTGTATGCTACCGGAAAGAAAAAAGCTGGGAAGAAAAACACAACTCAAAAAGAAACTTGTAAAAATCGTGTAACTTTGTTACAAAACGTTTGAAATTAGTGTAAAATAAATCGTTTACACGAATTTATTTTTGACACGCTTCCCAAATTATTTGTAACGCATGCATGTAAGTTGCAGCCCAGGTTGTGTAGCTGTTGTGCTACGGTCAGTGTTCAAATATGGTACAATGTTCGTACCTCTTACAAACAATTTTTTGCCATTTCAATTTTCTCAGCTGAACCAAAAGTGGTTTTGAGGTTTGTCCATAATGCGATTAGCAAAAACGGTGCGTTCGGATATGTGCAAATTTAAAACAGAGATGGGCAGTCATACCACTTAAACACACTCGGATCCTCATGCAAGATAAATCTGCATTTCAATGAAACCACTAAAGGTTACAAATATTACAAGGAGTAAGACGGGGTCAAACTACGTGTTTCAAGGACTGAATAAAACCACCCGCTTGTGCCTTGATCCTCATCCTTTATAGGAGCGACACTCTATGTTGGTCGGAGTTGAGATTAGTATACTTCCACACTAGACTGTCGGGCAAATGTAAACAAAATGTAAACACTCACACGATTAATATACAGAGTACATGACATGAGAGTGTACCACTAGGCACACTCTGTTTTCAGACAAAAACTATGTTTAACGGCTGACACCACTGCAAATTAGATCCTAGTGACCCCCTACCGCAAATCAGTACCTGGTCGAAACGGTGGTACTCTTATTCGCTTTTTGCTAGTGTGTTAAAGCGCAAGAAACACAGGCTGTGTGTTAGCGAATTTTTGTGCCTGCTTCGATCTTTGGAACAAAAGCATCTTTGAAGTTATGGGCCTAATTTTCGGGGGAGGGGTCAGCAGCTAGCGAACAAAGCATAGTGTTTGCTCTGATAACGTAGAGTGTGCCTGCCTAGTGGGAGAAAGCCTTGGGGATGATTTGTGGATGACTTTATGGAACAGCATATCCATGCAGGACCGGGAAACTGCCATGCCTGGTTCTTACTTTTCAATGTCCTTTCAGAAGAGTAGCATAGAAAGGAGAGGTCCAGACCCCCCCCCGCATTCGCATGCATCCTCCCTCCTTCTCACGCTCGCCTTCTAACAAAACATCCTTTATTGATATGCATATATACAAATTGAACACCAATAAATTACAATTTCTCTATCTACAGTATAAACATCAACCAATAATGAGCAGTATGAAATAAATGCAATAATGCGTCAAATGTTGATATTTTTTCTAAATAATGATTGTGCAACAAGTCTAATATGTTCAAGGAAGCAGTCTGAACCCACTGGTTCAGATAAATCCAAATTGTGGTTGTAAAAATTATCCTTCACGAAATTATAAGTCGGATCCATTATTCCAGACCTGTATATCTCTTATGACTAGGTCTGGTGCATTCAAAAACGAGATGGGCTCCAAGTCTAGTTGTGAAGCGTCCACAAATATGACAAAGTTGTTGTCGTTTTTGCTGTCTACTGGCCAGTCGTTTCGGAGGTGAAGGCTTCTTGCGAGTCCAAACTCCAAGGGCAACCAAATCAAGTATACACTGGCAATTTTTAGACCTGAGACACGTCTTGCACCGCTTTGCCATCACAAATGAATTTTTCAAAATTTTGTAGCATTTATAGAAATCTGCATTACCAGAATGGAGGCAGTCATGCTGACCAAGCAATGCTGAGTAAGCATATCATATTTCAATAATGCGAAGGAGGTCCTCTCTTTTTAGTGTTAATTTCCCTATCCATCCAAACATGATTTGTTTGTCATCAGCTAAACACAATTTCCAATCAAATTGTTGTGAGACATATGGACATAACAAGTCGTTTGATTTGCTTATGTTACACCGTTGCCTTGCGCAATCCTGAATAAAGTTTCGTAACTTGTAAAATTGCTTCAGGGATAATGCTTGTCGTACTCGATTTTGAATAATAGCTACACTTCTATCATGGAGCAACTCAATAGCAACCGGTGAGAACGGTTCCGGTGACTTCAAATTTAATGAGACAATAACTGATATTGTAATGACTAAAGTAATTGAAACTGAGACAAAAATAAGTATGATTTTCTTTTTCTCCATTGTTTACTCGACTATATATTATTCAGCATACTTTTATACCTTTTCCCAGGACGGGTTCCTATTTTTGTCAAGCTTCATAAAAGCATTATATTCAGCGACACAGAAAACAACAATTGATGCATCCTGAGCATCTTTATAGTCAATCTTAATTCTAACTGTTCCGTATTTCTCAGGACTAATATGATTGCAATCGGCAGAATGGTCAGGTGTCAGGTCAACACATGTAATGAAAAATCCCCCTCTATAGTCATCCCATTTAAACCCAAGATCAAGATTGTTATAGTTTAAACCTTTAAGAAATTCCATAAACAAATTTGGATACTTATATTCTCCAAGAGTTTGCAGTGGAGTTGAATTGGGAAGCAGCATTTCATTTTTAGATTCTTTGAGCACCAAAATCCAAAAAGTAAAATGGATTATTCTGTAAAGAACCATTATACGCTGACTGTTTCACCATGAAAATGTATACACGACGTGGAAGAGAGCCACTATAAGGTACCCAATCCAGATTTTGTCCTCCAATAGAGATTGTACGACATTTAGTATCATAGCGAAGAGCTGGATATGTGCAGCCTATAGAATTTAGAATTTTGTTATGTTGCAGCAGTGCCTGATCACTCAGCTTAATTCTAGATACATACATCTTGGCATCAGATATTTTTAAAATGCACTTCACCTTTTTACCAATGAAAATGAAATTTGGCTCAGAACGCTTGAAAATGAAACTCACTTCAATTTGCGGAGGTAGCAGTTTTGGCATCAATATTGTATCAGTAAACACTTTCGTGTATAATGTGAAAGCTTCAGAGCCTTCAATTCTATCATATCGCTTTTGCAATCCTTCGTTTACGACTATTGGAGGGGCATCATCATCTAAATTAATGTCAAAAAACAATGGAGAGTCTTGTTCATACATTGCCCTACACAGCAGTGCGTCTCTTTCCGGTTTTGTATAGTTTACTAAGCATAGCAGATATGAAAGCCAAGGATAATACGGATTTTTCAATGTAATTGATTGGTCAGAAATGAGACAGTCCACACTCGACCACATGGAATAGCCCAAGTTATTGATTGGTCCAGTTTTATCGATTTCAGCTAATTGTGTCCCATCTTTTTTCAGCACTTGAGCTCTGATAAATAAAAAACAAGATGTCGGATCTATGAACGCATCTGTTTTATCAATTTAAATTCAATGTTGTTGAGATCTGAGCGAGGGAGAGCTGTAGTGCAGGGGACTTCAACCAATTGTGAGCTTACAACATCTTCATGAACAGGAATTGAGACATTCCATTCAAGCAATTTATTCCCACATGTAGCCATTAGAAATTTGTTTTTTTCGTGTTCTTTTTCTTACTTTTATAGCTTTATACTTTTTCGTAGCAGGTGCTTTTTTTCTTTGCTGTGTTTTTCTGTTTTATTATTTTAATATTTGAAACATCAACGTTTCTGCTATCAGGATTAATTTGCTTAAACTTTATAGGAAACATTATGATTCGCGATGCTTTCATGTTGGCACTTTTAAACTTTTAAAATTATTTCCACCAACCCCAATTCTTCGCTTGTCACTAACTGTCCGTGCAGTTCTGAAATTGTTAGTTCAATTTTATCGATTATGCTTTTTCGTGTATTATGATATACTAGCGTGCTGGACTGGTATTCTGAACGAGCGACACATAGTAGCGGTACATAGTTTCCATTGAAAATTTGAGACTCAATAAATTCTAGCTGGATCATAAACCAGTCGCTACCAGGTATGATAACTCTTTGCAGTGCTATTTGACTTGCTTCCACAGGCGTAGCAAGTTGGATTTTCATATTATTAAGTGGTTTAACTATTGTTACAAACTCCATTTTTGTCAAAGTAAAAGATTACTTGCTTTTACAACTTTTACTAATTCTTTGTATGAGCAATGTAATTGCTCTAGTGTTTTAGTTCCAGTGATAACACATTTTCCAGTATAGAAAATTAAGACAGTGCTACCAGTCTTCAATTCTAAAGTAATTGCTGGAAACATTTCGGGGGTGAAATTTAATATATAGTTGTGCCTCAAGTAGCTATATAATCCAAGGGCCTATACAAGAAAAGGGGTAGAGTAGAGGTAGATAGAGTAGAGTAGAGTAGAGTTAAGATTAACTCTTTTCCTTGAAAGCATGGCGTTAATTTTAACTCTCTGCGTGTTTTAGCTCTCTCTAACCCTGCAGGAGTTAGAAAACGAAGCGGGGTTAAAAGAGTTAACAATGCCAGATGATAAAATTAACATCCCATGCATTCATGAAAAGAGTTAATTTTAACTCTACTCTAGTCTACCCTACCTTTCGTGAAAGCCTTGTTTTTGGAATCACCACGCTTTGACAGCTTTTACTCAGTCACTACTTTTGAGTTGGAAAGCGATTTAAATGTCAAGATACAACTTACTACTTTCTCTTTAATAAATGAGAAAAAAGAATTTTACCTTTCTAGAGTTTGAAAATGAGTTGTGAAAAGTGTGGTGAAAATGCCCGGAAAAGTGAAAAAATGTTTTCAGATTTTTGCAAATTAAAGTAAATCTTTTCGAAGCACGGAAAAATTAATTTATCACGAAACCGTTCTTCACTGCAGAGAAATCAGCTAAGAATGTAAATTCCACAACGCTCGATTTTTACTTCTTTTCTGAAGCATTTGATAAGCGATTATGTAACAGTTAGAAAAGAGCTTTTGCACACCAACTGAAAAAGGTGCCATGTGAAAGTATAAGGGGAGTATGCTAATAATATAAGTATAAGTATAAACGGACATCAGAGTTATGTTCTGGGACTTTGAAATTTGTAATTTTACATGTAATCTTGCAGATACCTATAATAAATTTTTTGTCTCGATCGAAAATTAAAAAACTTTCAGGAATAAATAAGAAATGTTGATTCCAAGAAATTGTGAATGTTTATTCGGGTCTTTCTATTAAAATTTAAAATGGTAATTGTTGCGAACGTGTAAGGTGGTGATTCCTTTTGGGCAGATATTGTTGATTGACGGCGTAAACCAGGATGAAATTCAACTAAACTTTCCAAAATAAGTTGTTTTAGCGTTCTAACACCCTCTGCGCAATCGCGCTTCAAAATTCGACATTTGCGTTCAGGCGGTTTTTGCCAATTTCTGAACGTTTGGCAGCAGCGGCATGGCTATGGCTACATCCATTCGAAAGAACTCGATAAACTCTACAATTTTGCTTTTGAAAGCAACTTTCTAGCTTTTCCCTATCGTGAGATATAGCCAATTTTCTTATTTTGGCGTCAAAAACCTGTCCTTTCTGCAGAAATCAAATAATCCACTACTTCTTCAGCTACGAAAGCCGTAAAATTTAACTAAGGGTGTCGATTTAAAGGTCTCACAGAGGCCAATTATCGGAGGCATGACCATCGTACAATTGCTATCCCTTAGGCTGCTATCACAAAAAATGTAGTTTTTGCAAAAACACGACCAATTTTTTCCAGCGATTGTGCAGAATTTAGTATGCAAAGCTAGAGAGCTGCCACTTTGCAGATGTGTTCTACACACAATACCCTGGGACCCTTTTTTAGTTGCCCCGATAGCTGCTTTCTAACTGAAGTAGTGGCCTGCCAAAGTAGTGAAAAAAGTAGGCAAAATCCAGGTTGCGCAGACATTTTAGTTTATTTCTCCATAACGAAGAGCGATATCACAATAACTAAAAAAGGGTCCCCAGCTATTTGATAGAGTTATCGAATGCTCTAACCGATGTCCTGCGAAAAAATGTACTTCAGCCTGCAAAAAATCTGAAAAAATTATACTTCTTCTAAAATACAGGAAAAGCATCTTGGAAAGCCAAACTTAGATTCATTGTACTCATTAAAACGAGAAAATGTTAAGCTACATTTTGATATAAAGATGACTTCTTAACTCCAAATAATGAATGAATAATAGTGGTTCAAAGTTGATGTCTCCAAAAGGAATCACCACCTTAAAGGGCAACCATTTGCACGTTAAAGTTAAGTTAAAGTGCAGTTTTTGTATCAAACAAATAAAATAATTTTGGCCTAAAACCCTACGTAAAAATTCTCAGCAAAAGTGGAAGTAGAAAACATATTCGGTTCTCTTATGGGTGGAAAACTTGAAAAATTAAACATTTAGAATGCTAACATTTGGTTATCGGTCGAATGTCTTGCCTATTTAAATTTACGGTGTATTACTTATACAACCACAAGAACTGCAACAGATTTTTTATTTAAACTGCAGTAGTGAAATTAATTGGAATGAATAAAAATTGTAGCCAATGTTGATATCGAAAATAGTTAACAAATATTGTTTAATTGAATAATAAAACATCTGAAACAAGAGAAATGACTTAACTTACGAATTTTCATTTGGACTGATTAATTGAACAACCATCAGTACTTTAACTCTGCTTAACCCGCGTGTTTGCGCGGGGGTTAAATTTCAATGGAAAAAGCTTTGAGGGAGTTAAACAGAGTTAAATTTAACCCTTTCATGAAAAGGGTAGAGTTAAATTTAACTCTGCAAATATTTAACCCTTGCAGTGATTCTTGAAAAGGGTAGAGTTAGAGCGAGTTAATTTTAACTTTTTTTCAAGAAACAATGCAGAGATACAAATTTTAACTCTCTCTTACTCGCAGGGTTAAATTGACTCGTTTGACCCTTTCTTGAAAAGGATCGAGTTAATTTTAACTCAACTCTATCCTATCTTAAAAAAGGCCCCAAGACAAATCGAGCTTTTGATCTATGTCACAAGTACCTACAATATTTTGTATTTTCAATTCCCATGGCTGACAAGATACCCTAATTTAGTAAAAAACTCTGCACACTCTTTAACGGTTTCATTAGCTTTATTAACAGTTTTTGCACCAAGACATACAATACGACCATTACTAAATATCTGACAAGTACAAGACAATTCCAATGTAGCAGCACTAAAACGTTTTGGATTATATTTTACATTAGGCAAACTGTAAAAATCTATATTACATTTAAAGTCAGTGGACACTATTACATTGACTATAATAATTTCTAATACGTGCCAATAATTGCCCAAGAACATTTTCTCCAGGCCAGTCATTTATATTTATAACCCTTTCGTCATTAATGTCTAGTCCAATTCCCCAACCGCTCGCAAAGCCATGAGCATGACATCTTCAGCAACAACCATCCACTTACCTTTATCGAAATTCTTTATTCTTTTGGCAAGTTGTTTGTGCACGCGAGGGGACTTGGCTTTGATAATCTCTCGATAGGTATACAAATCACAAAAGAACTTGGCCTTTTCACTTTGATAGCACTGTTCAACACAGTTGTAGTCAATACCTCCTAATGTGAAATGAGAAATATGGAAATTACTAAACGGTGACCAACCAGAATGAAACACAATCCATTGGTTGACTATCCAAGGTAAGGTAGGTAGGCATTTTTGATTTCGATAAAACAAATTTACTGCTCAAAAGTCAAACTTAAGTTTTTCTGTTGCTGCATCAGTGTGCTAGGTTTCATATTTTAACCACTTGATCGGTTCAGAAGCACGACCTACACCCAATGCTGCTTTGGATACAGATTCTACAAACTGTTCAAACTTGGGATCATCTAGAGGTCGCTGTGGACTAAATTTAGCAAGTGTAAAATATCTCACCAAGTCATACAAATTTGAACCAACTGTGTGGTCAGGGTAAATAACTCTACCATTGCTATCTGTATCCACATTAACATGCTGTAAGAGCAGAGACGCTTTATTGCGTAAATGTTTAGAAAAAAGTAGGACTAAGCTAGGTTTTTCATCCTCAACCAACTTCACAACAGGTTGAATCGCCGCTGGTACAGCCTTTACTGGAGACGAAATAACAAGAGCTACTCGTTTAGCCATTTTAGCATAACGTCAAGTAATGTATGTACTAGCTGATTCCTTTTAAGGGTTTTCCGTTTAGTAGTAATTGGTACTTTCTTATCAGCCAGAATGATAATATCCTTTTTGAATTTTCACAGCTTGGATATATCTGACGACAGTAGGGCAAAAGCACCATACAATGCATTGAATGCAATTTCAGCGAAAGCATTTATCAGATCTTTAGTGCAAGATGATATAGTTGCATCTACAACAGCTTGTGGTGCTGATTTCAAAAATGTTAAGGTATGTATATATTTTTGAGCCATTTTTGTTTTCAATTAAAAATAGTGACCTTTTATATTCTTGGTAGGTGGGCATAAGGGTTGTCTTTGACTAATATTCCACTAAGCACTCTAATTTTGGATCACTACCTGGTTTCAGATTAAGCACTAGGTATCCAAAAGGTTGCTTTGTTGCCATTTCAAAGCCGTCAGGTAGGAAATGTTTTTTGCTGGGAAACATCTGTCTACCAATTGTCGCAATCATCGACACATCTCGATAGTTGGAAAACAGAACGATATACTGAGCATTTCGTGTAACTGTGCCCATGTATTTTGATTCAAAGTACAAGTTCTGAACAATAAATAGTGCTGATATTTACATGTCTCATCTTAGTGAAAAGCTGAGTAATTTGTCTGTCTCCTACTTCAGTCATCAGATCATTCAATATAAGCAAAGTATCCTTCTCAGACAACTCGTCGGGGAATCCTTCATGCAAACTAGCTGGTATATCTTTACAAATTTCTTGAAACATGCTGTAACAAAGCATTATATTTGATGGCATTGGTTCTATCAGCTTGTCTTTTATCATATCAATCACCTATTTGGTTTTCCCTGAACCCGTCATTCCGCTAACAATCATTGTAAAAGGCGCATAAAATTTAAAAATGGATTCCTTCAGGTCATGTGACTTTAAATGTTTGTGCAAGCTTTGTCGATGCTTGAATTCTGTATTGCAATGAGTACACTTATACATGGTGAGTGTCTAAAGTAATCTGCTACTACTTTTATATTTTTCAAGCTGTGAGCCGTAAGCTGTAAGCCATCAGCCGTCAGCCGTAACCCGCCAGCCGTCAGCCGTAAGCCGTCAGCCGTATGCCGTCAGCCTATAGCTGTAAGCTATAAGCCGTCAGCCGTCAGCCGTTAGCCACTGATGTCTTCCTCATCAACCCAAGAGTTCATCGATGAAGGATACCCTATTTAACAAGATATTGTATTTTTCCTTTATATTTTCGTTTTCGTAAAGCATTTTCAACTTTATAAACATCATCAGTCTGTATAATTTTCTGTAATTCAGGCTCGTAAAAAGTTCCAATAATTTCTTCACCACTTGCATCTTTTATTTTATAAACGGCTGGATCGCTAGGAATTTGTTCACTAATTGAAAAGATTTCTCTTGTCCACAATGGTAAATAACCTTTTTGAAAAACCCCTCGCTCTTTAGTAATCCGAACTGCATCACCTAGTTTAAACTTATAGTGTACTGTTTGATCTTTTGGGGGAAACAGTTTTGCTCTAACCTCATTTTCGTTCGTTTAATTACCCTCATCTGGTGCCATTCTATACTTCGATGTTTTGAATTATTGTACGAGGTGACCAAATCTTGCAATGCATGGAGATAGCGCCAAGCGTTCGAGTATGTAAAGTAAAGTAAAGTTTGTAAATTTTCCCTTTCAGGGTTCTAATAACCCTCTCAGCAATAGCTGCCTTTGTATCTGGATTTTGACTTGTATAGTAGTTAATACCTCTGTCAGTACAGTAAGTTTTAAACTTTACATTCAGAAACTCCCCACCTTTATCTGCCACCAAATGCTGAGGCGTTCGCGGAATCTGAGAAAATGCAGCTATAATAGTTTCTGGTTATTAATCTTTTACTGGAAATAGCCACAAACATTTGCTAAATGTATCTATAACAACTAAAATATATTTAAAGCCATCATTCCACTTAGCTACATTAGTCATATCGGCAAGATCCATTTGCCATATATCATCTATTCCTTTAGTTACTGTTCGACGACGTTTAAATTTTAGATGGCGCAGGTTATGCAGTGTATAGGCTTCTTGACTCAGCAGCCATTCTTTGACTTCCTTTCTACTAACATTCAATCTTGCTGCTTTTGCAGTATTATAAAGCTTTTCGATGCTACTTAACTATCCTGGATCTTTGAAACTATAGTAAATTTTATCCATACTTGTTTAAGTTACAAAATTAAAGTCTTTAACAGTTTATTTTATAATAACCATAAGCACAGCTAGATACACCATCGTCAAGTAAGTAATGGTTATCATCATAGCAAGACAAACTAGTTTTGTTCAAATGTACACTATACAATTGGTGCAAATTACTTCTAATAAAATTCATATTATGATACATAAAAGTGCGTTCTTGTAGAGTATTTACATAATCAGCATGAGATATACATTTCTTTACAACATTCTTTTTATCCCTTGAGCACGTTTTTTATCAATACCATCACACACAACACTATACATTTTGGCGCGCAGGCCACAAAATTCACTTATGGGACTACCAGCCGTCTCATCATTCATTTTACCTAAAACGTTTTTGTTTTGGGTAGAATGAAGAAAATGAGATGGCGAGTTGTCACTTGTATCAAATAAGGAAATATCACAGTACATGTCTTCATATACATTATTAGTCTGAATAGAATAGCATAAAGAATCAGTATCTGTAAACAATAATTTGACATTTTCACCATACTTAGTTACAATGTAGTTATAATGAAAATAATACATAAGATATTTAGATAAATCAAG
Source organism: Trissonchulus latispiculum (assembly GCA_030248195.1). Taxonomy (NCBI): domain Eukaryota; kingdom Metazoa; phylum Nematoda; class Enoplea; order Enoplida; family Ironidae; genus Trissonchulus; species Trissonchulus latispiculum. Next base: position 18,877 of record JASAND010007633.1, on the reverse strand, counting down.
GACACTAAACCCAACATAAATTGGTTTACATAACTTTACAGAAACTCTGTTCATAGATACAGCAACTAATTCTTCAGAAAATATTACAGCACGATTAAATCTAGGCTTAGCAGTCAATTTTACAAATTTACGTTCAATAGGTACAAGCTGTACAGATTGATAATCTCGTACATTTTCCATTGTCTTGCCAAAACCGGCATTGTTTAGCAATTTAAATAGGTCCTTCTCAAAGTCACTTTTAGCATTTTTCTCGTTTCAGTGTTAAATTCAATATAGGGTTTCATCCAAGGACGTTGATTGAATCGAAGAACTCGGTGAACATGAGTCACTTTGAGACCGAGTTGAAGATACAAGCTCAGGTTTCGATAATGGACAATGTACTTGGGTTTGGGACGGAGGTTTGGAACTAATTTTTCAATCTTAGAAGGAGTAGTTTCAAGATCTTCACAGATTGGATTGGAGAAAAGGACTCAACATCTCACCAGTTATATGTAGCTGTTCAGGGGCCAGGGGATAATCATTGTGGGTGTCATGAAGTGCTTGGGGATAGTCAAGATCAACTTCAAGAACATAACCACAGCTTTGGTTGTCAGTTTGATTAATCCAGTCAATGATTTCCATTTCTTGTCGACTTAGCCATCGAAAGTTCTTAACGGCTAGTTTTTGGACCATGGTCCATCCATACAAATTGTTAGCATCGAGGTACATAATCCAGGAATTTGGTTTTGAGGGATCGAAGTCGGGTAATTGAGGATTGTTGGCTTTGGCGAAGCGGTGGGAGATCATGGATAGGCCTCCTCTAATACCTTGTTCAAAAAATAAGTACATGTCTGGATCTTGGAGTAGTTCAAGCCAGACCTTGGTCATTTTAAGGCATGCATCCTAAGCAAAAAGGGTAATGTCAGATAATGGGCAGGGTCTAGACCATAATTGTGAAGTGCGAATCTACGAAAGTTTTCGAAAATATCAGCAAGTAACAAAATGTCAGTCTTTAAATATACATCATGGTATTGATAAAAAAAACGTGCTCAAGGGATAAAAAGAATGTTGTAAAGAAATGTATATCTCATGCTGATTATGTAAATACTCTACAAGAACACTTTTATGTATCATAATATGAATTTTATTAGAATTTGCACCAATTGTATTGTGCATTTGAACAAAACTAGTTTGTCTTGCTATGATGATAACCATTACTTACTTGACGATGGTGTATCTAGCTGTTGCTTATGGTTATTATAAAATAAACTGTTAAAGAGCTTTTAATTTTGTAACTTAAACAAGTATGGATAAAATTTTTATAGTTTCAAGAATCCAGGATAGTTAAGTAGCATCGAAAAGCTTTATAACTCACTGCAAAAGCAGCAAGATTGAATGTTAGTAGAAAAGGAAGTCAAAGAATGGCTGCTGAGTCAAGAGCTACACTGCATAACCTGCGCCATCTAAAATTTAAACGTCGTCGAACAGTAACTAAAGGAATAGATGATATATGGCAAATGGATCTTGCCGATATGACTAATGTAGCTAAGTGGAATGATGGCTTTAAATATATTTTAGTTGTTATGGAAATACATTTTAGCAAATGTTTGTGGCTATTTCAGTAAAAGATTAATAACCAGAAACTATTATAGCTGCATTTTCTCAGATTCCGCGAACGCCTCAGCATTTGGTGGCAGATAAAGGTGGGAGTTTCTGAATGTAAAGGATTTAAAACTTACTGTACTGACAGAGGTATTAACTACTATACAAGTCAAAATCCAGATACAAAGGCAGCTATTGCTGAGAGGGTTATTAGAACCCTGAAAGGGAAAATTTACAAACTTTACTTTACTTTACATACTCGAACGCTTGGCGCTATCTCCATGCATTGCAAGATTTGGTCACCTCGTACAATAATTCAAAACATCGAAGTATAGAATGGCACCAGATGAGGGTAATTAAACGAACGAAAATGAGGTTAGAGCAAAACTGTTTCCCCCAAAAGATCAAACAGTACACTATAAGTTTAAACTAGGTGATGCAGTTCGGATTACTGTAGAGCCAAGGGTTCTGCAAAAGGTTATTTACCATTGTAGACAAGAGAAATCTTTTCAATTAGTGAACAAATTCCTAGCGATCCAGCCGTTTATAAAATAAAGATGCAAGTGGTGAAGAAATTATTGGAGCTTTTTACGAGCCTGAATTACAGAAAATTATACAGACTGATGATGTTTATAAGGTGAAAATGTACAAACAAAAATATCAAGGAAAAATACAATATCATTAAATAGGGTATCCTTCATCGATGAACTCTTGGGTTGATGAGGAAGACATCAGTGGCTAACGGCTGGCTGACGGCTTATAGCTTACAGCTATAGGCGGTTGACGGCATACGGCTTGGACTGCTTTACGAGCTGACGGCTGGCGGGTTACGGCTGACGGCTGATGAAGCATAGCTTACGGCTCACAGCTTGAAAAATATAAAAGTAGTAGCAGATTACTTTGGACACTCACCATGTATAAGTGTACTCATTGCAATACAGAATTCAAGCATCGACAAAGCTTGCACAAACATTTAAAGTCACATGACCTGAAGGAATCCATTTTCAAATTTTATGCGCCTTTTACAATGATTGTTAGCGGAATGACGGGTTCAGGGAAAACCAAATAGGTGATTGATATGATAAAAGACAAGCTGATAGAACCAATGCCATCAAATATAATGCTTTGTTACAGCATGTTTCAAGAGGAATTTGTAAAGATATACCAGCTAGTTTGCATGAAGGATTCCCCGACGAGTTGTCTGAGAAGGATACTTTGCTTATATTGAATGATCTGATGACTGAAGTAGGAGACAGACAAATTACTCAGCTTTTCACTAAGATGAGACATGTAAATATCAGCACTATTTATTGTTCAGAACTTGTACTTTGAATCAAAATACATGGGCACAGTTACACGAAATGCTCAGTATATCGTTCTGTTTTCCAACTATCGAGATGTGTCGATGATTGCGACAATTGGTAGACAGATGTTTCCCAGCAAAAAACATTTCCTACCTGACGGCTTTGAAATGGCAACAAAGCAACCTTTTGGATACCTAGTGCTTAATCTGAAACCAGGTAGTGATCCAAAATTAGAGTGCTTAGTGGAATATTAGTCAAAGACAACCCTTATGCCCACCTACCAAGAATATAAAAGGTCACTATTTTTAATTGAAAACAAAAATGGCTCAAAAATATATACATACCTTAACATTTTTGAAATCAGCACCACAAGCTGTTGTAGATGCAACTATATCATCTTGCACTAAAGATCTGATAAATGCTTTCGCTGAAATTGCATTCAATGCATTGTATGGTGCTTTTGCCCTACTGTCGTCAGATATATCCAAGCTGTGAAAATTCAAAAAGGATATTATCATTCTGGCTGATAAGAAAGTACCAATACTACTAAACGGAAAACCTTAAAAGGAATCAGCTAGTACATACATTACTTGACGTTATGCTAAAATGGCTAAACGAGTAGCTCTTGTTATTTCGTCTCCAGTAAAGGCTGTACCAGCGGCGATTCAACCTGTTGTGAAGTTGGTTGAGGATGAAAAACCTAGCTTAGTCCTACTTTTTTCTAAACATTTACGCAATAAAGCGTCTCTGCTCTTACAGCATGTTAATGTGGATACAGATAGCAATGGTAGAGTTATTTACCCTGACCACACAGTTGGTTCAAATTTGTATGACTTGGTGAGATATTTTACACTTGCTAAATTTAGTCCACAGCGACCTCTAGATGATCCCAAGTTTGAACAGTTTGTAGAATCTGTATCCAAAGCAGCATTGGGTGTAGGTCGTGCTTCTGAACCGATCAAGTGGTTAAAATATGAAACCTAGCACACTGATGCAGCAACAGAAAAACTTAAGTTTGACTTTTGAGCAGTAAATTTGTTTTATCGAAATCAAAAATGCCTACCTACCTTACCTTGGATAGTCAACCAATGGTTGTGTTTCATTCTGGTTGGTCACCGTTTAGTAATTTCCATATTTCTCATTTCACATTAGGAGGTATTGACTACAACTGTGTTGAACAGTGCTATCAAAGTGAAAAGGCCAAGTTCTTTTGTGATTTGTATACCTATCGAGAGATTATCAAAGCCAAGTCCCCTCGCGTGCACAAACAACTTGCCAAAAGAATAAAGAATTTCGATAAAGGTAAGTGGATGGTTGTTGCTGAAGATGTCATGCTCATGGCTTTGCGAGCGGTTGGGGAATTGGACTAGACATTAATGACGAAAGGGTTATAAATATAAATGACTGGCCTGGAGAAAATGTTCTTGGGCAATTATTGGCACGTATTAGAAATTATTATAGTCAATGTAATAGTGTCCACTGACTTTAAATGTAATATAGATTTTTACAGTTTGCCTAATGTAAAATATAATCCAAAACGTTTTAGTGCTGCTACATTGGAATTGTCTTGTACTTGTCAGATATTTAGTAATGGTCGTATTGTATGTCTTGGTGCAAAAACTGTTAATAAAGCTAATGAAACCGTTAAAGAGTGTGCAGAGTTTTTTACTAAATTAGGGTATCTTGTCAGCCATGGGAATTGAAAATACAAAATATTGTAGGTACTTGTGACATAGATCAAAAGCTCGATTTGTCTTGGGGCCTTTTTTAAGATAGGATAGAGTTGAGTTAAAATTAACTCGATCCTTTTCAAGAAAGGGTCAAACGAGTCAATTTAACCCTGCGAGTAAGAGAGAGTTAAAATTTGTATCTCTGCATTGTTTCTTGAAAAAAAGTTAAAATTAACTCGCTCTAACTCTACCCTTTTCAAGAATCACTGCAAGGGTTAAATATTTGCAGAGTTAAATTTAACTCTACCCTTTTCATGAAAGGGTTAAATTTAACTCTGTTTAACTCCCTCAAAGCTTTTTCCATTGAAATTTAACCCCCGCGCAAACACGCGGGTTAAGCAGAGTTAAAGTACTGATGGTTGTTCAATTAATCAGTCCAAATGAAAATTCGTAAGTTAAGTCATTTCTCTTGTTTCAGATGTTTTATTATTCAATTAAACAATATTTGTTAACTATTTTCGATATCAACATTGGCTACAATTTTTATTCATTCCAATTAATTTCACTACTGCAGTTTAAATAAAAAATCTGTTGCAGTTCTTGTGGTTGTATAAGTAATACACCGTAAATTTAAATAGGCAAGACATTCGACCGATAACCAAATGTTAGCATTCTAAATGTTTAATTTTTCAAGTTTTCCACCCATAAGAGAACCGAATATGTTTTCTACTTCCACTTTTGCTGAGAATTTTTACGTAGGGTTTTAGGCCAAAATTATTTTATTTGTTTGATACAAAAACTGCACTTTAACTTAACTTTAACGTGCAAATGGTTGCCCTTTAAGGTGGTGATTCCTTTTGGAGACATCAACTTTGAACCACTATTATTCATTCATTATTTGGAGTTAAGAAGTCATCTTTATATCAAAATGTAGCTTAACATTTTCTCGTTTTAATGAGTACAATGAATCTAAGTTTGGCTTTCCAAGATGTTTTTCCTGTATTTTAGAAGAAGTATAATTTTTCAGATTTTTTGCAGGCTGAAGTAAATTTTTTCGCAGGACATCGGTTAGAGCATTCGATAACTCTATCAAATAGCTGGGGACCCTTTTTTAGTTATTGTGATATCGCTCTTCGTTATGGAGAAATAAACTAAAATGTCTGCGCAACCTGGATTTTGCCTACTTTTCACTACTTTGGCAGGCCACTACTTCAGTTAGAAAGCAGCTATCGGGGCAACTAAAAAAGGGTCCCGGGGTATTGTTGTGTAGAACACATCTGCAAAGTGGCAACTCTCTAGCTTGCATACTAAATTCTGCACAATCGCTGGAAAAAATTTGGTCGTGTTTTTGCAAAAACTACATTTTTTGTGATAGCAGCCTAAGGGATAGCAATTGTACGATGGTCATGCCTCCGATAATTGGCCTCTGTGAGACCTTTAAATCGACACCCTTAGTTAAATTTTACGGCTTTCGTAGCTGAAGAAGTAGTGGATTATTTGATTTCTGCAGAAAGGACAAGTTTTTGACGCCAAAATAAGAAAATTGGCTATATCTCACGATAGGGAAAAGCTAGAAAGTTGCTTTCAAAAGCAAAATTGTAGAGTTTAACGAGTTCTTTCGAATGGATATAGCCATAGCCATGCAGCTGCTGCCAAACGTTCAGAAATTGGCAAAAACCGCCCTGAACGCAAATGTTGAATTTTTGAAGCGCGATTGCGCAGAGGGTGTTAGAACGCTAAAACAACTTATTTTGGAAAGTTTCGTTGAATTTCATCCTGGTTTACGCCGTCAATCAACAATATCTGCCCAAAAGGAATCACCACCTTTACACGTTCGCAACAATTACCATTTTAAATTTTAATAGAAAGACCCGAATAAACATTCACAATTTCTTGGAATCAACATTTCTTATTTATTCCTGAAAGTTTTTTAATTTTCGATCGAGACAAAAAATTATTATAGGTATCTGCAAGATTACATGAAAATTACAAATTTCAAAGTCCCAGAACATAACTCTGATGTCCGTTTATACTTATACTTATATTATACTTATACTCCCCTTATACTTTCATGGCACCTTTTTCAGTTGGTGCGCAGCTCTTTTCTAACTGTTACATAATCGCTTATCAAATGCTTCAGAAAAGAAGTAAAAATTAAGGTTGTGAATTACATTTTAGCTGATTTCTCTGCAGTGAAGAACGGTTTCGTGATAATTAATGTGCTTCGAAAAGATTTACTTTAATTTGCAAAAATCTGAAAACATTTTTTCACTTTTCCGCATTTTCACCACACTTTTCATAACTCATTTTCAAACTCTAGAAAGGTAAAATTCTTTTTTCTCATTTATTAAAGAGAAAGTAGTAAGTTGTATCTTGACATTTAAATCGCTTTCCAACTCAAAGTAGTGACTGAGTAAAAGTTGTCAAAGTTGGTGATTCCAAAAACAAGGCTTTCAAGAAAGGTAGGGTAGACTAGAGTAGAGTTAAAATTAACTCTTTTCATGAATGCATGGAGTTAATTTTAACACTGGCATTGTTAACTCTTTTTAACCCCGCCGTTTCTAACCCTGCAGGGTTAGAGAGAGCTAAAACACGCAGAGTTAAAATTAACGCCATGCTTTCATGAAAAGAGTTAATCTTAACTCTACTCTACTCTACTCTACTCACCTCTACTCTACCCTTTCTTGAAAAGGCCCTTGGATATATAGCTACTTGAGGCACAACTATATATTAAATTTCACCCCAGAAATATTTCCTGCAATTACTCTAGAACTAAATGCGGGTAGCACCGCGCTTATTTTTTATACTGGAAAATGTGTAATTACTGGAAATAAATCACTAAAGCAACTACGTCGCTCATACAATGAATTGGTAAAGGTTATAAAAGCAAGTAATCTTTCGCTTTGACAAAATATGGAGTTTGTAACAATAGTGAAACCACTTAATAACATGAAACTCCAGCTTGCTACGCCTGTGGAAACAAGTCAGATATCACTGCAAAGAGTTATTCTACCTGGTAGCGACTGGCTTATGATTCAGGTAGAGTATATTGAGCCTCAAATTTTCAATGGAAACTATGTGCCACTGCTATGTGTCGCTCATTCAGAATACCAGCCCAGCACGCTAGTATATCGCGCAACTCGTCAAAGTATAATCTATTTCTGACCTGCACGAACCGTTAGTGACAAGCGAGAAATTGGGGTTGGTGGAAATAATTTAAAAAGCTTAAAAGTGCCAACATTATTGTTTTAGAAACCAAAATGTTTCCAATAAAGTTTAAACAAAATTAATTCCGAAGCAAGGAATATTAGCGAATCCAAGATGAAGGCAGCTTCCAAGAAAAAAGTACCTGCTAAGAAAAAGTATAAAAGTAAGAAAAAGAATACAAAAAAAACAAATTTCTAATGGCTTCATGTGGGAATAAGCTGCTTGAATGGAATATCCCAATTCCTGTTCATGAAGATGTTGTAAGCTCACAATTGGTTGAAGTCCCCTGCACTACAGCCATTCCTCGTTCCGATCTTATCAATATTGAATCTAAAATTGATGAAACAGATGCGTTCATAGATCCGACATCTTGTTTTTTATTTATCAGAGCTCAAGTGCTGAAAAAAGATGGGACACAATTAGCTGAAATCGATAAAACTGGGCCAATCAATAACTTGGGCTATTCTATGTGGTCAAGCGTAGACTGTCTCATTTCTGACCAATCGATACCATTGAAAAATCCGTATTATCCTTGGCTTTCATATCTGCTATGCCTAGTAAACTATACAAAACCGGAAAGAGATGCACTGCTGTGTGAGGCAATGTATGAACAAGACTCTCCCTTGTTTTTTGACATCAATTTAGATGATGATGCCCCTCCTATAGTCGTAAATGAAGGATTGCAAAAGCGATATGACAGAATTGAAGGTTCCAAAGTTTTTACTTTATACACGAAAATATTGATACAATACTGATACAATATTGATGCCGAAACTGCTACCTCCACAAACTGAAGTGAGTTTCATCTTCAAGCGTTCTGAGATAAATTTCATTTTCATTGGTAAAAAGGTGGAGTGCATTTTAAAAATATCTGATGCCAAAATGTATGTATCTAGTCTAGAATTAAGCTGAGTGATCAGGCACTGCTGCAACATAACAAAATTCTAAATTCTATAGGCTGCACATATCCAGCTCTTCGCTATGATCCTAAATGTCGTTCAATATCTATTGGAGAACAAAATCTGGATTGGGCACCTTATAGTGGCTCTCTTCCACGTCGTGTATACATTTTCATGGTGAAACAGTCAGCGTATAATGGTTCTTTGCAGAATAATCCATTTTACTTTTTGGATTTTGGTGCTCAAAGATCTATGTTTATAAAAATGAAATGCTGCTTCCCCATTCAACTCCACTGCAAACTCTTGGAGAACATAAGTATCCAAATTAGTTAATGGAATTTCTTAGAGGTTTAAACTATAACAATCTTGATCTTGGGTTTAAATGGGATGACTATAGAGGGGGGATTTTTCATTACATGTGTTGACACGACACCTGACCATTCTGCCTATTGCAACTTTATTAGTCCCTAGGAATACGGAACAGTTAGAATTAAGATTGACTATAAAGATGCTCATGGTACATCAATTGTTGTTTTCTGTGTCGCTGAATACAGTGCTTTCATGCAGCTTTACAAAAATAGGAACCCGTCCTGGGAAAAAGGTATAAAAGTATGCTGAATAATATATAGTCGAGTAAACAATGGAGAAAAAGAAAATCAAACTTATTTTTGTCTCAGTTTCAATTACTTTAGTCATCACAATATCAGTTATTGTCTCCCCAAATTTGAAGTCACCGGAGTCGTTCTCATCAGTTGCTATTGAGTTGCTCCCTGATAGAAGTGTAGCTATTGTACAAAATCGAATAGGAAAAGCTTTATCCCTGAAGAAATTTTACAAGTTACGAAACTTTATTCAGGATTGCGCAAGGCAACGGTGTAACATACACAAATCAAACGACGTGTTATGTGCATATGTCTCACAACAATTTGATTGGAAATTGTGTTTTGCTGATGGCAAACAAATCATGTTTGGATGGATAGGTAAATTAAAACTAAAAAGAGAGGACCTCCTTAGAAAAATTGAGATATGATATGCTTGGTCAGCATGACTGCTTCCGTTCTGGTAATGCAGTTTTCTATAAATGCTTCAAAATTGAAAACCACTACAGTTTCCATGGCTAAACGCTGTAAGACTTGTATGAAATCTAAGAATTGTCAGTGCATACTTGATATGGTTGCGCTTGGAGTTTGGACACGCAAGAAGCCTTCACCTCCAAAACGACTGACAAGCAGACAGCAAAACCGACAACAACTTTGTCATATTTGTGGACGTTTCACAACACGCCTTGGAGCTCATCTCGTTTTTGAATGCGCCAGACCTAGTCATATGAGATACACAGGCCTTGAATCATGGATAGTGTTAGAGCTTTCGTTAGAGAAAACTTTGGTGTCCACAATTTGAATTTACCTGAACCAGTGGGCTCAGACTGCTTCCTTGAACATATTAGTCTTGTTGCACAATCAACACTAAGTGACGACGTTAATCTTGAACGTATTATTACATTTGTTTCTTACTGCTCATTAATGGTTCATGTTTATACTATAGATAGAGAAATTGTAATTTATTGGTATTCAATGTGTATATATGCATACGGCAAATAATTAGATTTAGTTGTAATTTGCCAAATAACAGTAATCTGCTAATATTACAGTCAGGAATTTAGCACAATAAAGGATGTTTTGTTAGAAGGCGAGCGTGAGAAGGAGGGAGGATGCATGCGAATGCGGGGGGGGGGTCTGGACCTCTCCTTTCTATGCTACTCTTCTGAAAGGACATTGAAAAGTAAGAACCAGGCATGGCAGTTTCCCGGTCCTGCATGGATATGCTGTTCCATAAAGTCATCCACAAATCATCCCCAAGGCTTCTCCCCACTAGGCAGGCACACTTTATGTTATCAGAGCAAATGCTATGCTCTGTTCGCCAACGGCTGATCCCCCCGCAAATTAGACCCATTACTTCAAAGCTATGCTTGTGTTCTAAAGCCCGAAGCAGGCACAAAATTCGCTAACGCACTGCATGTGTTTCGCGCTTTAACACACTAGCAAAAAGCGAATAAGAGTACCACCGTTTCGACCAGGTACTGATTTGCGGTAGGGGGTCACTAGGATCTAATTTGCAGTGGTGTCAGCCGTTAAACATAGTTTTTGCTCTGAAAACATAGAGTGTGCCTAGTGGTACACTCTCATGTCATGTACTCTGTATATTAATCGTGTGAGTGTTTACATTTTGTTTACATTTGCCCGACAGTCTAGTGTGGAAGTATACTAATCTCAACTCCGACCAACATAGAGTGTCGCTCCTATAAAGGATGAGGATCAAGGCACAAGCGGGTGGTTTTATTCAGTCCTTGAAACACGTAGTTTGACCCTGTCTTACTCCTTGTAATATTTGTAACCTTTAGTGGTTTCATTGAAATGCAGATTTATCTTGCATGAGGATCCGAGTGTGTTTAAGTGGTATGACTGCCCATCTCTGTTTTAAATTTGCACATATCCGAACGCACCGTTTTTGCTAATCGCATTATGGACAAACCTCAAACCACTTTTGGTTCAGCTGAGAAAATTGAAATGGCAAAAAATTGTTTGTAAGAGGTACGAACATTGTACTATATTTGAACACTGACCGTAGCACAACAGCCACACAACCTGGGCTGCAACTTACATGCATGCGTTACAAATAATTTGGGAAGCGTGTCAAAAATAAATTCGTGTAAACGATTTATTTTACACTAATTTCAAACGTTTTGTAACAAAGTTACACGATTTTTACAAGTTTCTTTTTGAGTTGTGTTTTTCTTCCCAGCTTTTTTCTTTCCGGTAGCATACAGATTGGCAATCTTTCTAGGTCAAAAATAATGAATGAAGAAGTTAAGTACAAGTTTTTTAGCTTGCTAAGTTACACCACTAGGTTGCAGATTTCCTATAAAAGCTTCAAAACAGGAGACATTAAAGCATGCCGCTTAAACGATTTCTACACGAATTATATCGTGTATATAAATCGTGTACACGATAAATTTAACGCTCATTTTTGACACGGCTTCTTAGCGCATGCAATGTTGCAGATTAGAGCGTGCCCTCAACTATTTGTTGGAGCATACCTGCAGTTGAAAGATAGCTTTTACTGAGTACCCCTGATACTAGCGACAAATATAAGGAGATAAAAGAGAAATGAAAACTCGCGAAAACCCAGTACCTTAGTGTCAACAATTAAAGTTCCTCTAAAATACCGTGCCAAGACATACGATGAATAAAAAATTAATGCGATAAAAATGGCGGAGAACAGTATGACGTTTAAGGTTCTACCAAGACAATTTTTGCTGATTTGCGTAATCCGTAAATATCCTGGATCTTCCATACGTATCTGAAATGATAACGCAAATGGATTAAAAAAATGTACAAAAAGGTTAGATACAGATAAAGTGAGTTCCTAAAAAACAGAAATACACGAACATTTGGCTTTTATTAAAATAGAAAGTTTTAAAATTAAAACTGGCTTATAGCATTTCGGTGTATGTCTTTAAATTTTAATAAGTTGCTGTTTGTTGTCTATTTGCCTGGCGACATCGTTGCTGTCACTGTGTGATTTGGGTAGTAAAAAGATAAGATTGAAATAGTTCCTCAAATTCCTGTTCCGAAAACTTTAATTGAATGGTTTTTCAACGATTACTCGGTCTCTCTCAATTACAGTGTGGTTTTAAGAGTTGCTGTCAGCTACATACAAATCATTGTATGGTTTATGAGAACTTGCTGATGGCCGATGTTACGAACTCACGAATCTCCTACTATAGAAACATGGTATGGGAATTACTACAAACTTCAATCTCATAACTTCACTAATTATTTTTAATTATTAACTCGTGCATTAATCAGCTTTTTGAGGCAGCCTTTTTAATGTCAATCAGTAGTCGTAAGCGCCTTCGGTATTATGAATTTATGTGGACACTGTATGTGGAAAAATGATCGCCTTACAAAAACAAGAACAAAAACCTATTTTAAGAGTATCAAAAAGTGGGTTTTCTTTAAAGTTCACGCTCAACTGCTCGTTTGCATTACAGTATATTTTTGTAGTCGGCCCTACTCTTTTGTAAATTTAATTATTGCCTGTCAAAACTTGGTTGACTTGGCAAAATAATTTTCTCACAAATAGAGCGACATCTTGCTCGCTAATTAAGATGGAGCCGTATCAAGTGTGAGTAATAGGGAGTGCCAAAGCTGGAAGTGAAAGTAGAACCTGGCTGTGGAAAAAGCGTTTAGATGTAAAGACAGATCCTATGGTGAACAACTTGAACAACTCCTATGACAAGACAATATTAGTAAAGGCAAGACTACATAATAATTAATAGTGTGATAAGCATGAAGCTCTTAGCAGGCTTGGGACATGATCTGCACGATAACGGCTGATCCCCCCACAAATTAGACCCATCACTTCAAAGAAATTCGCACGCTATGCTTGTGTGCTGAAGCTTGCAACAGGCGCACATTGAACCAACTGACTAGTTGTGTTTTCGAGCTTTAGAACGTAGGCATAGCGTGCGAATTTCCTTGAAGTGATGGGTCTAGTTTGTGGGGGGCGGGTCAGCCGTTATCGCGCACATAATGTCCCAAGCGTACTAACTAAGAGCTTGACGCTTGTGACAGTCTTAAAGCCATTTCCTAAAAAGCGCTTAAACGGCTTAAATTTAAGCCGTTTACGCCGACCCTTTTCATAAATAACCATCAGCTTAAACTTTAAGCCGAATCCTTTTTATAAAAAGCTCACCGGCTTTAAAATACAGTGGCTTAAAATTAAGCCGTTTAATCCGATCTCCTTTTCATAAATAATTTTAGTTTAAGCCGATTAAGAAGATGGCCTAAAATTCAGTTCAAATTGCCTGATTTTTAAGCCGCGTAAAATCACCGCGCTTAAGGGGGGTCCACCATAAAAAATTTTATGGTCACGGATTTTGCTCATTTTCACACAACATTTTGTCACACATGTCTTGCACATCGAGTTTAAATTTTGAGTAGTTTTGTTCATTACTAAGCGAGTTATTTAAAAGCCTAAATTAAAATTTTTATTTCACGGTTAGTTTAAGTTTTTAGCGTTATATAATTTTATTGAAATGCAAGATAGCTTCATATTATAAATATTCAGGAATGTATGGGCGATTTTTGAAAAAATGAACGACGAAACAATGACGTTGCCGGCTATTAATTGCATGTAATTTGAAAATGGGTGAAAACGGCGGTGTAGTAGCAAATAAAGGTAATTTACATCTAAAAATCCTTGATGATGTAGCTTCATTCGGTTATATATATGGTTGATAACTGATGTAAGCAAAAAATTTAGTGTAACCTTTCATGGGAAGTCTACTTTATGGCTTTATTTCGTGGTTTTAGGGAGTAGCACCGGCGCTGGAAAGGCTTGACCATAACAATCATTTAACGGCCGATAACTTGAATTTGGCACATTTGCGAGCTATAGTCCAAGAAGAAAAATGTTCCTGACAATGAGAGCTTACGATTGATATATATACAATTTAGCGTATTTCGAAAAATTTGAAAAATCGCTATTTTTGAGATTATGGTTGTCAGGCCCCCATATTTGAACCCAGCGACTAACTGTGTGTGCAACATGCAATTTGAAACTAAGTAAATTTGTACTAACCTGCAACATTTGGGTCCAAACTTGACCTAAAGTCATCAATAGTGGTACGCAAATAGATTTGCTAACATTTTGTAGGTCTGTGGTGCCGTAGCCTTATGTTATTTACCAAAAAATACGAATTTTTGCTAAAAATTCAAAATTCTGCGCCAGAGAAATCTCGAAATCGAGCAGAGCTAACCACGATCAATTGGTATCGGTCGAAATGTCTTGCTATAAGCTGTGATTTGTAGGAAGCAGAATTTTTAATTAGGCCTTACAACTTTCAGAATATTTTATCAAAGTTGCTGACCCCCAATTTCAACGTTGCAAAACAGTCAAATTTGGCAGTTCCCAAACCTCAAAAATTGATCAAAAACTTTTGAAGGCCTAAATTAAAATTACGCTTCCTACAAATCACCCTTCTTGATCGTATTTGTAATATAAACTGGACGTTGAACTGTTCCGTTTTATCGTTGGCGAGATTTCTCTGGCGCACGGAAAAATCACCACTTTTTCCGTTTCCTATGTGAAATTACATATTGAAATCTACCCTAAATTTATTGCTTACAATTTTTTGCTATCAACCATATAACCGGATGAAGCTACATTCTCAAGGATTTTCAGGTGTAAATTCCCTTTATTTGCTACTACACCGCCGTTTTCACCCATTTTCAAATTACATGCAATTAATAGCCGGCAACGTCATTGTTTCGTCGTTCATTTTTTCAAAAATCGCCCATACATTCCTGAATATTTATAATATGTAGCTATCTTGCATTTCAATAAACTTATATAATGCTAAAAACTTAAACTAACCGTTAAATAAAAATTTTAATTTGCGCTCTTAAATAATTTTTTGAAGGTTAAAATTTTACTTACGTACTTGATGGTAAAATCGTGTCAAGTTTCAAATCTTCAAAAATTAAAAAAATTATTTTGTTTTTCAAAACTGTCCATGCATTCCTGAGTATTACTTACAAAAAACTAAAAAGAAATAGACGCTACCTTTCATTTCAATAATGTTATTTGAAACTAGTGAAGTAGGCAAGTAGGCATTAACTAAGGTATGATCGTCAATAAATAGTCATCAACTGCCATTTTACAACTGGGCTACGGGCTGCTGGTTTTAATTAAATGGCTAAACACATTTTAGCCATTTTACTAAATGGCTAAAATATTGCGAGTCTATTGGCCAAATAGTGAAACACGCTGTGTTTTACAACTGGGCTAGCCATTTGACTAAGTGGCAAAATGTTTAGCCATTTAACCAAATGGCCAATTTGACTACTAGGCTTCGGTATATACATTATTGTCATTGAATAACATACGCAATTGGTCACTTTTTAAACATTCTTTACCTCTTGTTTTCCTGTGTTTGAATTTTGCTATCTGACAGTCTTAATTTCTGTCAGATAAGCAAATACCTTAAAATTTACGCCAAAATTTTGTAATGACATTTTGCTGTTTGCCATGACAGACAACTATCTGGCAAGAATTTTATGCCAGATAGCTATTTGAATTAGACATATATCAGTTTCAGTTTCCTTCATCACAGCTAGAAATTAAAATTATTGACTCCTTCGGGATGGCTTGTCTGAGAAGTCATTCGCATCTTCCTGAAGAAATTCTTCCCAATCAACCCACGAATATCTAGGCGTATTTGCGAATTTTCGCGAAAAAGTAGTCACTGTTTCTGGCCGGGACTGTACATTGACTGTAATAAAGTTACTGTGCCAGGGCTCGCCTGGATAGCGGCAGCATCTTTGCATGCACTTGGTAGATTATCAGTCAGTTAAAAAGTTAAAAGTATACAAGTTTATTAGGATCTTTTCAGGATAACCCCCCAAGGCCGAGACTCCGCAAAACTTGACCAAATGAGCTGAAATTTGGTATCAAATTCACGCTGAGCTCAAATATCACATCATTTTTCGATTTGATTTTTTCGATTCCAATTTCTGCTCGCTTAGCAGGGATGGAAACTGGGTCATTATTTCTGACCCATGACCCACTTGACCCAAAAGAAAATTTGCCCAGACCCAAGGCGACCCATGGAATTTGAAAAATCCGTGACCCAGACCCAACTGACCCAATCGTTTTCGTGACCCAGACCCAGCTGACCCAAGAATTATCGTGACCTAGACCCAAATGATGACCCAATAAAATAACTCGACCTAAACTGACTTTACGTTATCCTTTTGTGAAGTGTTTTTGAAACTGTGACACGGAGACACTGCATGGGCCAATAAAATGTAAATTTGTAAATAATTGGTCAATAGTAGTCGGTAAATAATTAGTCAGAATGCAGCAAAAATTCTTCCGTAGCAGGTTGTAGGTTCGGAGCTCCTCAATTTTGTCATTTTGATTATTTTTCAATAATAGTTATTTTACTTGGAAGACCTGATTGGCTGATATTGCAAAATATTTAAAATTGTCGATGGAAGAGTACAATTGTACATGGCTTTTATTACGCGAACCGACGCAAACATAATGGCCGGACAAGTCACAGCTAACTATTGATTCCAGAGAAAGAATACTAAATTCAATTTAAAATTCGCGCCGGAGGCGCGAAAAATTGTTTAGCCGCGACAGGTTTACGTATAAGTGGAACAATGCCAGATCTTCGAATTTAAAATTTGGTAAGACCCTGTGACCCAGACCCAAAATGACCCAATAAAAATTGCTGACCCAGACCCAAAGTGACCCACAGGAAGCTTGACCCAAACCCACACTGACCCAACCGGTTCGCAAAATTCGTGACCTAAGACCCAGTGACCCAAGCAAAAATGGCGACCCAAACGACCCATGACCCAGTGACCCATGACCCAGTTTCCATCCCTGCTCGCTAGGGGCGGGGATTGCAAAAAGAAGTCCCCGTTTGGAGGGAGATGGAGGCAGAAGGGGGTCCCCGTATGTCAAGCAAAAATTGGCTGAATCTGATTGGCTGTTGGGCACCCCACTCCAAACGGGGACCCTTTTGCCTACCTTCCCCAAATGGGGACCTTTTCTGCTACCTTCCGCCAAACGGGGACCCATTTTAGAAATAAACAGAAACTACCGTAATACTCTGCTCTACTCCCCGCAAAACGGGGAGGGGATTTCTGCAACCTGATTGGCTGGAGGCTACCCCCCCCCCCACTCAACGGGTTAAAATAATTCGAATAGTTCTAACAATTCGAATTCAAACCAATAGCGGAAGTAATGAAACTGCATTGAGAGATTATTGAAAAGTAGATTAGTAAAGCATAAATGTAGTTTGTGTCTCGTATACTAGCATTTAAAAGTATTCAATCTATTTATGGGAATCCGAAACCGTGCATTGATTGACTAATTCTATCGTGGCACAATGTCTGGAAGTACTGCGAAAATAAATATCAGGAATTCGTAACCTCAAGATGGCCAGTATATCTGCTGGCAAAAATGCTAATCCTGTTGCTCATGTCGCTCATGAACTGAGTAATGGACAAAAGATTGGCTTCCCGCAAACACAGTATTTGTTTATTCCAGAGCTGGAAGTGGGTCACGTTTATCCGCAGGTAGGGTAGGTTGTGGGTCAACTCGTGCGACCCGCGGGTCCGTGGTGGGTAAAAAGTGGGTCATTCGGGGCTCAAAAATTTGATTTTTACATTGAAATAACTAATTGAAATAACTTACGCCGGTTTCTAACCTTGACTATTCTTGCTTTTTCTATAAATTCTGGCAAAATTATCTCAGCGACTACAAATATGTAATAGGCAATTACCACGGTCGACTGTAGTATCTGTGTGTTTCAACACTTACAAAATTAGAGTGTTGAACAGAGATGTGATCAGATATAGTAGTTACATGGAGATCAGTAAATAGTAGTTGTCGCTACTAAATATGGCGACGAGGTGAAGAGCTTTTTGTAACTTCACGCGCTTACAATGCTTCAACACTTTCAGTCACCTCCAATTTTCCTACCGGAACCCTGGCACTCCAGCGATCTCCTTGGACTGATTGGAAACGAGCCTTTCTCAATTATCTGAACGCTGTCGGTGGAACAGACTTTCCGCAACAACGTCAAGTTGCAATTCTTCTGAACTCTCTTGGTATAGAGGGCCAACGTATTTTTTATACGCTACCCATTCATCAACCAGATCCCCACAATGGCTTACCTCAAGAACAGGATGAAGTCACTTTACAGCAGGCTTTGACTGCCCCAGAACAGTACTTTGAACCCAAGAAAAACGTCATTGCCAGCAGATATGCCTTCAAAAAGCGTAATCAACGTCCAGATGAATCTACAGATGAATGGTGCGCAACACCTAGGACCTTAGCTATCGACTGTCAATATGGACAACTCCGCGATGAAATGATTCGAGATCAAATTGTCGAAAAGACCACAATCAGCAAGAATTAGAGAGCGATTGCTTATGGAAGCATACTTGACACTAGACCGTACATTAACAATCGCACGTCAGATAGAACGTGCCATGGCTGAAGCGAAGGAAATGGCTGGTACATCTAGCCACGTGAATGCTGTTCGACAACGTTCAAACCCAAGTCAGCATCAAAAATAAAGGCTATCCCAAGTCAAGGCGCCCATCACAATACGTAACTGAACGAAGTACAA
>JASAND010007632.1:0-17180 GCA_030248195.1 Trissonchulus latispiculum | reverse complement strand
CCCACAGGTCGGAGGGGCCACTTTTGTAGATGGTACAATTGACAAAAGTTGTCTCGCTCCCTGCCAAGGGCTTCTCATTTGATACCAAACTCCACCACATTTGAAGATTTTTATTTTTGACCCGACCGGACCCACTGGGGGTTCGGGCACCCACCCACAGGTCGGAGGGGCCACTTTTGTGGGTGGCATAATGACAAAAGTTGATCGCCTCGCCGGGGGCTTTCATTTGATACCAAACATGACCACCTTAGAAGACTTTGATTTTTGCCCCACACCTGGACCCCTTAATGTGGGTGGGGCACCCAATTGGCTAGAGGTCGGTGGGGCCACTTTTAGGGTGGTAGCATCATCAGAAAGTTGATCGCCTCGCCAAGGGCATTCAATTGATACCAAAACATGACCACCTTTGAAGATTTCTTTGACTTTCCCACCTAACCCCCCGACCCGCAGGCCTTGGGGTCAGGGGGTCACATCCACCGACCTTCAGCAATAGGCTCACCGTTTTCAGCGACCACGACGTACAGTATATGGGTACCACCCCAAGGCCGAAAAACGCCATTTTTAGTGACTTTTAGGCTATTTCAAGTAAAAGGGACTTAGAATCTTTCACAAACAGGTGAAAAATGCAAAGTTTGGGCCTATCTCCGAAAGCTACAGAGCCAAATTAAAAATCCCCCCCCGTTACTTGGGTGCATTGACCGAAATATTCAACTAAAAGAAACCAAACCGATCTAGCTGCTAGCCTGAGAAAAAAAGTCCAACTACAACCGAAGTGCCAAAATACCGAAAAGTCCGATTTTAGTTCAGGTGGTAGAGCCAAAAATTCGGCTGAAAGTTTTTCAAAAACCAAAAAGGTAGCATGGGGGGATCCTGTCTACCAACATATAATAGTAGTATGGTGCCAAAATGCCCACAACGTTCCAACACTTCGCTAGAAAATGCACTTCCGAAAAGCGTTATTCACCTAGAAATAAAAAGCAAACGCAAACCAACTGTTGCCAAATGCAAAAATTTGAAGTTTCGAATTCGAACCAAAAGTATGGTGATACTTGTAGTAGTACTCGAGTACTTTACGATGGTAACATTTTTACCCCTCCCGAACCTCTAATTAGCTGGCTCCAGGCCAACACGGTCTCCAGGGGGCCGCGCAGACGCCTTTACACCTATATTATGTAGGGGCGCTATCGCGCCCCTACATAATACTTTCCAAAGAGTATTTTTTCGGAGGATAGAGGAAGTCGAAGTGGACAGAAGACAGAAGACGAAGTGGACAGAGGACTAGGTTTTAAAACTGTAATATGGAAGGGGCAGGTTGTAAATGCCAGGAGGACTAGGTTAAAAGCGCACTAATATGGACCAGCTTCGCTGAACAACCCATATTCTCGGAAACTGCCCGGACTGATGCTGGCGGTAGTTCTTCACTAACAGTTTACCAATTTGTGAGCATAGCTCTGCGTCTGCAACTATATAATGTTGTTTCCCGTAATACTTAATAATTACATAATAATGCCACTTAATTTAATTAATGCATAATGCAACACGCAATATAACATACAGCAAACATTGCTGTCACAAATTCTGCGCTAGCGCTCAGAATAAAACGCATGAAGTAAAGTCTAATATTTCAAAATCAGCAAGCTCTCCTGGAAAGCTGACGAACTTAGAGCTTAAGACAATAAAAGTCAAATTCGGAGTGGAGCATGCGTACCCGCGAGCATGGGTTGTTCAGCGAAGGCGAAGCTGGTCCATATTAGTGCGCTTTTAACCTAGTCCTCCTGGCATTTACAACCTGCTCCTAACATATTAATGTTTTAAAATCTAGTCCTCTGTCAGCTTAAAACCTAATGTCACCCATATTGCATTTTTCATGCTCCATCGGAGCATTTTTATTCTTGTCCTATTTCAGTTTTAAGGTTCTCAGTATAACTTAACCAAAAATGTTAAAGCTTTATGAACGAAACTTTAAAAATTCCCACACTAATTAACAGTCAACCGAGCTTAGCGAGCTCAGCGAAGCTGGTCCATATTAGTGCTCTTTTAACCTAGTCCTCGTGGCACCTACATCCTGCCTTTCCCATATTATTTTTTAATCCCGAGTAAATCACGCCTTGATAGTACTATATCTTTTATTACATAGACGTGATTTGCCCCGCGGCCGCCCAACCCCAATACCGCGTCCATATACAACAGGTATTACATCTGCCACGGCGATGCTGCTGCATGCAAGAGGCTACGTCGTTACAGGATTAGTAGGCAATTATATATAAACTCATACAAACGCATGAGCGTATATATATACACAGTGACGCAAGGTTGGCAGCCAGGGTTTGTACGCTATTACGTAGATGTTTAAATAAAATGCAACTGAGAAAAAAATTGAGGTTATTTAGTTTATGAAAGTACATACATTGCGTGAAACGAAATAAAATATGGCATGCAAAAGACTACTGTCCTTGTAATCATGCTTTAACAATTTCGACTTAAATGTGCTCAGAGAGGAACAGGTAACAATACTGTCCGATAAACAATTCCAAACATTGCAAATTCTATAGAAAAAGAAATGGCTTGCTCTAGACTTTTTATATCGCTTAGGTCTAATAGACAAACCATTATGGACCCTTGTCCCTGCGTCAGGCGAATATGTAAAATAATCATCAAAAGAACAATCAAAGGTACGTATTATACACTATATAATATGCATCAAATATAAGTCATACATTAACCTTCTCGTTTCCAATGATTGTAGGTTGCAACGTTTAAGCCTTTGTTTGTAAGTAAAATTTTCAAGGCCATACAGTCGTTTTGTAAATGCACGCTGCACTCCCTCCACAGCGTCAATGTCTTTAAGCAAACTAGGTGACCATATCTGGGTACAATATTCCAAAAATGGTCTAACATACGTCACAAAAAGCTTAGTTAAGAGGACTGCATCTCTACTAGAGAAACTGCTAAAAATAATTCCTACTCTCTGGTTGGCCTTAGCTCTAATTTGACTTATATGTTTAGAGAAAGTTAAATCGTTACTCATCATTATACCCAGGCCCCACATAAACTCAGTATCGGACAGAGATTCACCACCCAAAGTATAAACTTGATTATCGTTACGATAACCCAAATGCATTACCAGACACTTATTAGCTGCTACAGTCATTTGCCAATCTCTAGTCCATGCATCAATTTAAAAAGATCATTTTGAAGCACATTTGCCCCACATGTCTTATTGACAGTAGAAAAAATTTTCGCATCATCTGCAAACAGTCGAATTTCTGACAACAAAGTTTCCGGTAAGTCATTAGTATAAATCAAAAACAATATAGGACCTAGTACAGAACCTTGTGATACTCGACTTGAGACTGGAGCCCAATCTGATTTGGAGAAACCCAACTTTACTCTTTGAAATCTCCCCGTAAGGAAGGCCCTAATCCATGCCAACATCTTTCCCCTAATCCCAAGTGCTTCTAGTTTTCGCAAAAGCTTTGAATGACAAACTGTATCAAAAGCTCGCATCAAATCAATATACTGGGCTTATTCTAGTGGGGGGGGCCCCCATAAACACCCTTCCCCCCCAAAAATCGTTCCCCCCCCCAAAAAATCGCCCCCCCCCAAAAAAGTGGGTACCCCTTTTGGTACCAAATTTTGCCCTGAAAAAATCGCTCAGAAGGCCAAATTTTCAAAAATTTTCCGGCTTCGCCGGACATTTTTACTCAGTTTTTGCATTTTTCAACACTAAATCTGCTTATTTTTGCTATAAAATCAACTTCATAGTATATGCCAGAAAACAGCGCTATTTTTAGCATATTTTTCGAAAATTTTCCGCCCCCCCCCACAAAAAATTACTTGCCCCTCGGACCTTTGGGGGGCCCCCACAAGAAGCCCTCCCCCAAGAAAAAATCCCTAGAATAAGCCCAGATATATACAATGTCAACACAGTCACCAGCATCCCATGCGTCTGTCCAACATTGAGTACATTCAAGCAATTGTGTAAGGGTAGACTTCTTACAAACAAAGCCATGTTGGTGTTTGCTAATAAGGTGGTGCTTATTAAAGTGGTCAACCATGAAATGTTTTACTACTCTTTCCATTGCTCTGCAACAACAAGCAGTCAAACTGACAGGTCTGTAATTTTTAGGATCTTTGGAATTACCCTTTTTATAAATAGGACATACATCGGCTCTCAACCAATCACTAGGAATTTCGACAGAATTTAGAGATTCTCTGAAAATTTTCGTAAGCCGTTTTTAAGAGAACGAGCCAATTTCTTTAAAAAGACACTGGCTTATTTTTACTGGGGGGGGGGGGCTGGGCTTATTCTAGGGATTATTTCTTGGGGGGGGGGGGTCTTGGGGGGGGGGCCCCCCCAAAGGTCCGAGGGGCAAGGAATTTTTGGGGGGGGGCGAAAATTTTTCGAAAATATGCTAAAAAATATCGCTATTTTTCTGTCATACTTACTAGTAAAAGTTGATTTTCATAGCAAAAAGAAGTAGATTTTAGTGTTGAAAAGGGCAAAAAATTGAGTAAAAATCTTCGGCGAAGCGAAAATTTTTTAAAATTTGGCCTTACCGAGCCATTTTTTCAGGCAAAATTTTGGTATCAAAAGGGGCGCCCACTTTTTTCGGGGGGGCGATTTTTGGGGGGGGGGAACGATTTTTTTTGGGGGGAAGGGCGGTGAGTGGGGGGGCCCCCCACTAGAATAAGCCCAGGGGTGTGGGGGTCCCCCACTCGGCAACCCCCCCATAAATTTTTACCTCCCCCCCATAAGCCAAAAAATTGCCAGATATCGCCATTTTTACCCTAAATTTTCAAAAATTTTTCCGGCGTCGCCGGAATTTTAACGAAATTTTCGTAATTTTAGCATAAAAAACACCTAAAATTAGTCATTTTTTAGCGATTTTTGACAATCTTTACACAAAAAACCTAAAAATTTGCAAAATTTTTTCCAAAAATATGACCCCCCCACTTTTGGTGAGCCCCCCATCGATGGGGGGCAACTATGAGCCCCCCCCCCCATATCGCCCCCCCCCATAAATTTTGGTCTAAAAATAAGCCAGAGACAGCAGGGTATTTTTTAGGGTTTTTTCCGGGGGGGGGGGGGGCTTCCCGGGGGGGGGAAGATTTTTTGCAAAAATGAGCCAAAAAATGGTATTTTTTGGCGTATTTTGCATGGTGAAACACAAAAAGTTCTCAAAAATGCCAGAAATTAAGGTAAAAAAGTCATGTTTACCTAAAAATCCCCGGCGAAGCCGGAAAATTTTTGAAAATTTGACCATTTTTGGAAAAAATGTAGATCTCATTAAGGGGGAAGACCAAAATCCCGGGGTGGGGCGATTTCGGGGGGAAGGCATTTTCGGGGGGGGGGGGGAAGGTCAATTTCGGGGGGGCCGCCGCCCCTGGAAAAAATACCCTGCAGACATTTGGTATTCCATCTGGACCACCAACTTTATCAAAGAACCACTTTGAATATGCAGTCCTATGACAAACGTTGATTGCTCAGCTTACTTAGTTTTCATTTGGTACCAAATTTGATCACTTTTGAAAAATTTTGTTTTTAACATAAAATCGCCAAGTCCCGACTCCCACCTTACCACAGCACTCTACAGCCACTTTGGGTACGCAGTTCTATGACAAAAGCTGCTCAGCTCACTTAGGGCTTTCATTTGGTACCAAATCTGACATTTGAAATATTTTATTTTGGACCATCGGACCCCCTACCCGACCTGACCCTTCAGAAGGTCAAGTGGAGTCAGCCCAGCAAAATGGGTGCGTCGTAGAGCAAAACGGACACCGGGAATGAGCTGAGTGCACCAGAAAATCCCGATAGACAAAGTTTTGAGAGGCTAAGTAAAGCCTATTATGGACCTCCCGGAAGCGGTTACCGACCTGACACCTCAGACGGTCAAGTGGAACCAGTCCAGCAACTTGGGCGACTCGGGCAGCAAAACTGATAGCGGAAATCGATTCTCCGTCCCCAAAAACCTTTGTATGCAAGATTTGAGCCTTCCATGTCGCAAAATAAGCGAAACACTAAGTTCAAAGTTGGACCCTAAATTCACCAACTTTGGCCGGCCACTACCCAAAAATTACGCGCCCGGCCGGATAATCATACATATATAGCAACTGAACAAATCTGATATATATGCTATTCAGCCATATAGAAGGCAATATTGCCCAAATATAGCGCAGGCAATATTGTCAAAAATATAGCGCAATCTGACTTATTAAGGCGCCTTTGAAGCATACTTTTTGGCTCATTTTGGCCCCCAGCCAGAAATTTTTTCCGGCTCCGGGAGGCATAAAGCCTAGCTGATTTTCTTATTTTTGATTAGTACTACAAGAATATATATGGTTTTCATAGGCAACATTTTGTCTGTCTCTCGTTTAAAGTAAAAAACCCCTCATGAGACGTCAAAGCGGAGAATCGGGAAAAATCACTCTCGTACCGATTTTTGGCGTAACTTTTTAACGGGAAGGGGTATGGGGATGAAAGATCCCACATATAATAAACTCGACACGTACAATGTTTTGCGCATGCGTCTGCGCATCGCGCAGCCTTGTTTTACACGGTCATTCGACCATTTTCACTCATATTACTAGAGGGAAAAATGCCCTAAACGGGCATGAGTGGACTAGAATAGGGAAAGAAGGTAGGGCGGAAAAATGCCAATATACCTGACAGTCGACGCTGAAAATGATAGAATCTAGATTCAGCGCCGAATAGGGAAAGCAGTCGGCGCTGAAAATGATAGAAACTAGATTCAGCGCCGAATAAGGAAAGCAGTCGGTGCTGAAAATTATAGAAACTAGATTCAGCGCCGAATAGGGAATGCAGACGGGTAGCGTGGAACAGGCAATTCCTCCGTCCATCCTATTCGCGTGAACTGCTCTGCACTACTCGAGAACGTGAACTGCGTTTGAAATGAGGCAGGCTACAGCCATATCGTTTGTGTAAGCAGACTGCTTTCGAAGAGTAAAAAGTTCGTGGTTGTTTGTGGATCATGAACTAACGCAGTTAACATCAGGTGTCATGATGTGAACGAAATGTGCTGTAGTTACTTAGCTTTGTTCTTTAACATAAAGTGAAAGCCGCAGCTGCTGTCCTCTGCATAAAGTACATAAACTACATTGTCTTCGAGTAATACTAGTTCCAACTGAAAATACTGTGTAACGAAATTCGATTTTTAATAATTTCGCTCTTAATAATGTCTAAAACAAATTAAAATTTTCATTGATCGTAAAAAATGTTGTTGGAAAAGCCGATAAAAGTATGTACCAAAATGAAATCTTAAACCCGTCTATATTAGAACATTAAAACGCGTTGGAAGTAGATATGCTACAGTCGCGAGGCTCAAGTAAGTCTGAAAGTAGACAACCCAGGGACAGGTTCTAGTTTGCTGTTTAAGATAAAATTGTAAGAGAAAGCAGCCGCTCATAATCAACATATTGCAATTCAAGCGAGTAGGTATAAAACCCAGACACAGTTAATCATATTTTCTTATCGAAGGTAACATTGTTTGAGAAATGAATCGTTGAGCTGGACATATCTCAATTCACGCGAATAGGATGGACGGAGGAATTGCCTGTTCCACGCTACCCGTCTGCATTCCCTATTCGGCGCTGAATCTAGTTTCTATAATTTTTTGCGCCGACTGCTTTTCCTATTCGGCGCTGAATCTAGTTTCTATCATTTTCAGCGCCGACTGCTTTCCCTATTCGGCGCTGAATCTAGTTTCTATCATTTTCAGCGCCGACTGCTTTCCCTATTCGGCGCTGAATCTAGATTCTATCATTTTCAGCGTCGACTGTCAGGTATATTGGCATTTTTCCGCCCTTCCTTCTTTCCCTATTCTAGTCCACGCATGCCCGTTTAGGGCATTTTTCCCTCTAGTTTATTGCATTTTTCCGCTGTAGAATCCTCAATAAATCTGCTGTCGCAGTCCTCAGTACACCAGTCCTCAGTCATTTGATACCAAACTTGGCCACTTTTGGAAAATCGATTTTTGACCATTTTGGACCGGTCCGGTCCGGACCCGGGTCAGGGCGCCACAGGCCACTGGGTTCACTTTGGAAGGGTCCTCCGATGACAAAAAATGTTTGCATCATCAAGAGCTTTCATTTGATACCAAACTTGGCCACTTTTGGAAAAATCGATTTTTGACCATTTTGGACCGGTCCGAACCCTCGTCAGGGCGCCATAGGCAAGTGGGTCCACTTTGGAGGGGTCCTCCAATGACAAAAACTGTTCGCCTCACCAAGGGCTTTCATTTGATACCAAACTTGACCACTTTTGGAAAAATCGATTTTTGGCCATTTTGGGCCCGGTCCCCGGTCCGGGCCCCTGGCCAGGGCGCCACAGGGGTCCCGACAAAACCAACTATAGCCTTCGCTGTAGAGCTCCCGCACCCCACCCCAAATGCCAAATATGAGAGACCTGCTCACTGTGGATCTTTCTGTATAAGAGGCCAAAGTTGGGGTTACGACACGGTTGGGCCCACCAACATCAGGATGCCCCCCAGCCACATGCATAGGTCCTAGAGCGAAACTAATGGGCCTTTTAGATTCACCATATAGGGGTTCCTATTCGAATACAAAACCTCAGCCCAGCAGCTCTTATGTGTAGGGCTCCACAGTCTGTAGGCGCAGACCCCCCCCCCTTTACACACTAACTTTGGACCCCGGCCAGAAAACCACAGGGGCCAGATCCAAAATTCATATAGCCTATCCCGATTAGGCCCATGGGGCAATGCTCCACAGCGAACCTGAGAGTCATCGGCCCAGCCCAGATACAGTTATATCGAACAGAAGGATTGACCATTTTGGAAAAAACTGTCCGAAAAAATCTAAATCCTGCTATTAGGGATCGGCTCCGGCTCCGTCTCCGGCTCCGGCCGGAGTTGGCACCTCCGGCTCCGGCTGGCCGGAGCCGGAGGCAAGGTGGCCGGAGCCGGAGTTTTTCAAGGAAATCTGTAGGTTCAAGGATTAACTTTAAATCGACTCAGACAAATCTTGAGAATATTGTTTCATAAGTTTTTTGCGTATATACCAATGCTGAATTCTCGTTGAGATGTCAAGTTTTATTAAAATCTCAATTTTTCTGTACATTTCTGTCAAATTCAAAGTTTTAATTGCTGCATAAACTTTTAAATTTTGGAATAATTTGGATCAAATTAACTATTAGAACAATAACTTGAATTAGAGTTAAAAACTGAAATTAAAACTTGGCGGGTAGGAATTATACAATACAGTACAAGCATGCGTACTTTGACATACTTTATCAACTAGCATATAATCTATCTCTAGATTCGCTACTATATATAAACCCGATTCAATATTATTCCAATACGTAAAAACGTATTTTACTCCTCTTTCTGAACTACATACAACCTAAGAAATAATTACGTATATATATATATATATATATAAAGTATGAATGAATTTAAATTTAATAAATTTAAATGTTTTGAATAAAAACTAATATAAAAATTTAAGTGTACTGTTAGCTTCATACTCACTTCTGAGGCTGCCGTATGTTTCAGCTTCAGTTCTTTTATTAAAGCTTAAAAGGGTTGAGGGTTATGCGTATATAACTGTTAAATGTTAAAATGTTGAATATAAAATGTAATGTAATTTTTTCTGACTGGTATAGCTATACGTTGAATCTGTATACATATATAACTATTCTTTGAAGGTCTTCGAGAGAAAAGACGTTAAGGAAATATTAGCAGAATTTTACTTGCAATAGAAAATTTCAATGAACAAAGCTATTCATTATTTGAATACATTATGCCTGATGACCAAAAATGACAACACAGCCAAAAAAGGCAAAAATTAAATTCAGAATTCCATGAACTGTTTTTAAAAATTTAGTGTCATTTTTAGTCTACCTCCGGCTCCGGCTCCGGCTCCGGCTCCGGCCGGAGGTGACCTGCCTCCGGCTCCGGCTCCGGCCGGAGGCAAAATCCCACCTCCGTCCGATCCCTACCTGCTATGTACACAGACCTATGGGGAGGTCCTACCTATGTACTCCATACTCATTTCCCCAGAAATGGGGAAAAAGTTGTTCAAAAAACCCCATGTGGTATAGGAAATCTAAGAGCTCCGACCTCTAGGGGGGGGGGGCGAAAAAATGAGAGAAAGTCGTGCACTGAAAAATTCAATCTGCCATATCTCAAAAACGCCTCGGCCAAATTGGCCTTTTGCTCAAATTTGCAGAGCATGGACCCCTCGTGAAGGGCTTTCTACTGGTACAATATCAAGGCTCTAGCTCAACTCCTCCGCCGGCACCAGGGGTAACTATGTTCCAACACTGCGCAATACGCCTTTTTTCCCTATTCTAGGTAGTGCGCTGACGCGCACTACTTGATAGCGGTCGCTGCCGCGAATATAGCTTCAGACAAAAAATTACACAACTTACTATCTCGACTACCAGGTTCGCTCGGTCCCACCTGCTGGGGAAGGGTGCCTCGACCGCGTCCTTTTCCACGACCTCTTCCTCCTAAACATCATATATATTATAAACATAAAAGAATATATATACATGTATATGTGCGTACATGCGCATAAGCATGGGCGAGCGTTATAGAGTTGTGCATGTACAACACCGTGTACAACAGTGCGCAAGTATATGTAATAGCGGTCAACGAGCAATGTTCTAACATTCACAATCGGAACTATGGACGCATAGGTACTATGTAGGTACGTATATATAAATACGTGCTCATTCTTTAGACATTTTCTTAAGTCAGATTCTACGAAGCGGTGAACGGCAAGGCCAAGAAATCTGGACGGACAGTTGGGTTACAATCAATACTTGTGAACATACTTTAATTGGGGGAGGAGGGGGTTTGGGGGCATCCTCCCCCCAAATTTTTTGACCAACTTCCCCCCAGACCCAATGTTCAAGGGAAGCTTGCGAATATCTACTAAAGCTAGACCACGGCTTGAACTTGCAGGGGGGGGTCATAATTGCGCTTGTTGTACATACCACCTACCAATATTACATCAAAAAAGAAATTAAGCATTGTTTTTAACCCAACTTAGGCCACCAAAGCAAAACAAGAGAACATTTATATACCATATAAAGTTAATACGTACTATATACGAGAAAGAAAAACAAATAGAGGGTCCCAGTACTCAGAATACTGAGCGACCTAGCTCCGGAATAAGTATATATATAATCTCTTTCTGTACATCGAAAAAGGAGCATTTTTAGCTACAAAAGTACAAAACGGGCATATAGTTTATGGGCCCTTTCCTTGCCCCCCCCAATTTCGGATATTGGGGGCACCGGGCAGAATTCGGACCATTTATTCATCCCACCCCCACCCCGACACCAGGTGAGGCGGTCTTACCTATGCAAAGAAGTTCAGGGCCAGTTCTATCAATAAGTGGTTAAGCTTAACCCGGGTTAGGCCTCATTTTGGGGTTAACCCCAGAATTTCAGGGTTGGGTTAACCCCGGGTAAACCCAGTCCAATCAAACATTTTTGGAGTTGGGTTACGCTAACCCCGGTTTAAGGTGCTGGTATCCTTTTGTGCAGTGCTTTTGTGGTGATTTTTCGAAACGCTATAACTTTCGCAATTTTGGGAGTTGAAAAGAGCTTTATACATCGTTTTAAAGCTTATAATCTGTACATTAACATGAGCTTACGAAACTAGCAAAATTGGCAAAAAATAGCAAAAAACTTTCGACATGCTGACATCTGACCTACTGAATATAGACCAAACATTTTTGAACATCGATTTCTCAAAACTGTAGAATCGGCCGAAATTTTTTCTTGTGCCATGATATGAAGGACATGTGGGCCGAGGGACATTTTTTTGGATTTGGCTCAACAAGTCTCAGTACTCCAGAAAATCCGGCAAATGCGCGATGACACGAAATTTCGCAACTTTCTATTCAGTTTTCTCACAACAGGAGATGTTTTAGCTCAAACCAAGAAAAATGTCCCTCCGCAATAGGGCGAATTCACGTTCAGCCAAAAATCACGCGAATCCGTTGGGTAGTTTTTGAGATATCAATGTTCAAAACAAAATAATCGCAATTTTGCCAAAATGGTTTTTCGGCGAATTCCCTAGCTTAAAGCAACGAACTCCAGCGAATAGGTATTTATAAAATGCGCAATTGGACAGTGTATCGATTGAGTATAAATAAGCCGAAATTGTCTGTAAGATTTGGCAGTAATTTTGAAAAAACTGATTTCGTCGAAAATGGCCATTTTTTGACCCCAAAAATCGTTTTTGGCTTATACTGCCTTAACCACTAGAGGTAGCTCAAAAGTTGTGAAAGCAAAAATGTTCATTTTGGTGCCCTCTTTCCAGCCATAACAACCAATCCGGTGTAGCGACTATGTACTGAGAGAATAAGGGCAAAAACCAAAACTTTCCTGTCTTTAAACCTAAAAATCCGGGACTGGTCCCAGAATGTTAAAGAGCACGAAAATAAGGTATTTGGAAAGTTTCATCCACTTTCATAAAGAATTGAAGCTTGTAGGGTCGAATTTACACAAAGCGATACCAGCACCTTAAACGGGGTTAACCTTTTTCAGGCTTAGACAGCTCGCAATGAGCAAAACGGGGTTAACTCGTTTCCAGGTAAAGGCTGCTTCAAGTGCGCAAAATGGGGTTAACGCATTTTCAGCAAGGATTTTTAGGCCATACCTTAGGCCATGGCCTAAATTTTAGGAGTCGATGGCCTAAAGAGTTTTGGCCGTTGAGGCCTTATGGCCTAAATGTTTCGTTAAAAACCCAATTAAATTTTATTGATTTTTAAGTAAAAATAGTAATTTTAAATATAAATTTTTCGCGCTTTCGGCACGAATTAATACATTTCCCTTGTATTTCTGGGCTGCGTCAGCCGCCAGCTATGTAGTTACATTCTCTATTTGCACTTATAAATATATACACATTCAGGTTATAATTTCGTTTGCTGGTGTATATAGGGATGTCATCAAAGAAATGCTATTTTAGTAGTCTAGTTTCATTTTATTTTAATTAGTGTAATTTTCTTCTTTCTTTGGTTTTCTTTTGTCGTGTGCTCCGTCCTGTTTTAATTTTCATTAAAAACTTATTAATTCATTAATACTGTTGTGCACTATTATTTCTATGCTAACGAGGTTCTGTTTTTGACATTTTAAGGTATAAACGTATTTTTTCTAGTGTAATAATCAGTGACAATGGCGTATTTGGACATTTAAATGTTATCACGATTTTTGAATATATATAACGCATGAAAACATGATAACTGTAATTTTAACAATGTGCATAACAGCACGCAACCTAGACATTAACAAAATTTGGATGGCCTAAATTTTTTGGATGGCCTAAAAATTTGGGTCGTTGAGGCCAATTGGCCTAAAGTTCGGCGACAAAAAACCCTGATTTTCAGTAGCAGGCTGCTTGAACTGTTCGATTATATTATCTGCGTGTAGAAAATTGCTTCCGCTAGGCGCAAACCCGGGTTAGGGATAAGGACTTAACCCTCTTAGGTGAAGAGGGTTAAGTTTTGGCATGCTTAACCCCGTTTTAACTCCGATTTGTAATTTGTAAACCAGGGTATGTTTAATGATTGGATCGGGGTTGGCTGGCACTAACCCCAAAATAGTCTGTAAAATGCATGAAACCCGGGTTAAGCCAAGCTTTGATACGAGGGGGTTTGGATAACACATTTTTAACCGGGTTAGTGAGTTAACCCGGGTTACGAACACTGATAGGACCGGTCCCAGGTGATAGGAACGTACCTGATTCAGCCATAAGGAAAAAATAGTGAAGCTAACATTTAGAAAGAGAAGCTTATATGCGCTAGTATGTATATAGAATTTCTTCTCTGAAACAGAGTCATTATATAATACACATAATATATATAATATATATATATATATATATATAAAGATTGGCTTTAGCGATTTTTCGGGGGCACGAAAACTTTCAGGCTGTCCACCCTAACATTTCGGGGGATGACAGTCAAATTAGCACAAAAAAGTCAAAGTTTAATGTTGGCAGAAATAATTAACCTGCATGTTGTACAGCTGACAGCTGAATGTACAGCAAATTGTACAGCAAACTTATTGAATAACCGCACACATTTAAAAAATAAACCCATTGTTTCACCGAAAATGTTGGCTGAGGCGTAAATCTTGGAATGTTGGTGGGTAATCCCCGAAATCAAATGTGTGTGAGGAGTGAGGGGGGGGGGGACAGGGGGCTGTCACCAAATTTTAGCGACCCCCCTTCCAGGTTTTCAGATGTTGCTGCCCCCCCCCCCCCCCCCAAATTTTTGGACAAAAATCGAAATTTAAAGGGGTATATATTTGGCGATTTTCGGGTATATACCCTCGCTCCCTCTTGAGCATAGGTGCAACGAGGATTTTGGTTGGGGGGCCCCCTCCCCATAGTTTCCCTGGAACTGTGGGTCTGGGGGGGGGGGGGTAAATCTTGGCCGACCTCCGAAATGTGGTGGGGGTACCCCCCCCCCAACCCCCCCCCCTAGAATTCGGACCTCAGAAATTTCGAAAAATGGCCAAAAATGCAAAATTTTCTGTAACTTAGCCCTTTTTTCATCAAGATAAGGCCTGTTTTTAACGTTTTAGGCGTTTTTGCACCGTTTTAAAGTGATTTTAGGTCAAAATTTTAGAAAAATTTTTCAAAAAATGAACATTTTTCGGCCAAATTTAGCTAACTTTTTGGCTCCAAAAATCGTTGGAGGGGGTTCGGGGGGTAGCCAAAAGTGGGGGGAGGGATAGTCAAAAAAACCTGGAGGGGGTAAAGTTGGTCGAAAATTTTGGGGGGATACCTCCACAGGAAAACATTTCCTGGAAAAAATCGGAAAAAAACCGGAATAATAGTGTCAACTACAAATTTTTTCCCGATATTTTTCCGATTTTTTCCGGATACCTGAAAAAATCGGAAAAATATCCGAATAAATTATCCTGATTTTTTTCCGATTTTTTTCCGATATTTTCTAATTTGGAAAAAATCGGAATAATTTCGGAAAAAAATCGGAATAAACTCAGAATAAATTGTTTTCTCAGTTTTTTCCAGGAATTTTTCCGATTTTTTTACATTTCCAATTCTTAGGTGTGGCTAGGCATAAAACGGGGCGAAACTGGGGTCATAGGTGTGTTGGGGGGGGGGTCTCCCCCCACCAAAATGACAAATTTTGGCGACCCCCCCCAGATTTTTGCTACCCCCCCCAGATTTTTGGCCAAAAAGTGGCCAAAAATGGCATAAAATCGAAAATTTAGGTGGGACCCCCCCCCAGATTTTTTGCCCAGCCCCACCTATGACTGGGGTGTCGATCCTGAGGGAAGGTGTGGTGCCTGGTGGGGGTTGGGTGGTCTCACAGCAAAACTTTTGTTGGAAAAAATCGGGACAATATTTTTTCCGATTTTTTTCGATTTTTTACCTAATTTTTTTCGATTTTTGTGCAACTTTTCCATTATATATTCCGATTTTTTCCGATATTTTTCCGATGTTTTCCGGACATTTTCCAATTATTTTCACGATATTTTTCGAAAGTTGTTCTGTGATTTTCCGGATATTTTTCCGATGTTTTCCGGACCTTTTCCCAAATTTTCCCTAATATTTTCTTGGGATTTTCTCGACACCTGCATACGTCTCGCGCTGTATATATTTATATTTTTCGGGCTTCAAATTAACAATTTTAAGAGATATATAAACAAAATTAAAAATGCCGCCTTTACAAGATTTGAGCAAGAGACAGCAGTTGTGGGGGTCTGGGTGGCACAGCCCCCAGAAGTTGAAGAATTTTTAATTTTTCTGCGTGAAATGAATTTTTCTGAGCACATTTTCCTCCTATTTTATGAATTTTTTCGTTATGGGGGTTCCACTGCCCACGGCAAAAAGTTTGCTGAGGTCTGGGGTGGAGTTGCCTCCCGAAAGCTGATGAAGTTTGTTTACGCAGTAAAATCGGTCTTCAAATCTTTAATTCTGTCATTTTGAAGAATCGCGAAAATTTCTCAAAATATATATACATATATATATATACACATTTTTAGACAAAACCGCAAATTTTCTAGAAAAAGTCGGACGAAGTTCAAGCTTTTTCTATGTATAGTCAGGGGGGGGAAAAACATGCCGGAAAAGAGGGGGAAAAAAACACGGTCGCCTACTCCCCAACCATAGCAGTTGCAGCTGCCTAGTATAGCCCATTAGAAAGAGCAAGTCTAGAAGTATACCCTACAGTACCAGATTGGTTTCTGAGTTCGAATCTGTAAGCACAGTACTTGACCAAAGTTGACCTCCCAAAATGGGCCAAAATGCTAAGGATTTTCGAAAGTTTGCAAGTATATATCTAACCAACTATCCAACTTTGGCTACTATAAATTGGCATGCGGGCATAATTTGACTTGCTCTATCACATGGCAATAGTGGTTTTCCCCTACGTCAACCCAGTAAAAAAATTTCACCATGTTTTTTTCCCCCACATGGGGTCCACTAGAGCGGGGAAAAAAAACATGGTGACCAAATTTTCAAATTTTTGCGTATGCTTCAGGAAGGCGTAACTAATGCTTCTATATGAAAGAGAATGCTTTAAAACCATTAAAAACCTCAAAATATGCCAACTTTGGGCATTGTTGAAGCTTCTAGCTCGAAAATTTGATTTGCAGCATCAACATGCTAGGTTTCATAAGTTTCAATGGTAAAAATGAAAATTTTCAAAAAACTTAAAAAATGATGGGATATTGCAATTTTTAACACAACTAACTTATTTCTACCGATATTCTGCATATTATGGCCAGTTCCCAGCAGGTTTTATGCCCAAACTGGTTAGATACAGCGGATTTGGCATTTTGACCAAAAAGTCGGTTTTTAAGCTTTCTGTGAGGTTAGAATGGTGCCTAGGTAGTTTTGCACGCTGAAAACAGCTGAAACAACGCTTTTAAAGCACCCTAAATGGTTGGTTGGTAGAAATCCGGGCCATGTTTTTTTTCCCCGCACCATGTTTTTTTTCCCCGATTTGCGGGTAAAAAAAACATGGACAAATCCTGTTATCGCCAAAGCTGAGAGAGGTATAAGAGAAGTTTGAATATACGATTGGATAGGTATTTGCCCACGGTACGTAACGGTATACTCAAACCGATCCAAATCCAAACGAAGAAAAAGTTGGAGGCTTGCTTCCCTATTTGTGTTTTTTCCCCCCCCCTGACTATATATACAGTACCCTGC
>JASAND010007631.1:0-26202 GCA_030248195.1 Trissonchulus latispiculum | reverse complement strand
TGACCATACGTCGCCTTGATCCGTTACGCCATAAGCATAAGCAGGTCTTTTGAAGTGTAGGCATATCATAGTAGAAGTATAGGTATTGCTAGGGATGCAGGTATAGAAATTATAGATTGCACATATGTGTTCGCGTGGAAGCAACCATATGAAAATTTAATACATTAAGCGTGAGGCATGTCTTGACATGACTGGGATTTTCATAAACACTATGCTATGAAAGGCAAGACAACGACTTACCCCATTCACTGACCGTGCGTCCCATTGTAGGTATGAGGTTCAGATAGGCGTGGGCGGTATCAAGCGTACTTTTCCTACACATTGAGATAATGGTCCAATATGCAGAAGGGGCACAAAACCATCTATAGTCAAATCCATAGGATAACGTGGGGGGAATGGGGAGAGGTACTGACTCCGCCAGCCGGCAAAAGGGGTAGACCCTCCCGGCGAGATGGGAAAAAGGGCTGACCCTGTTGTGCAGAAGGGAAAAAGGGTAGACCCCTCACCGATTTTAAACAAAAATTTAACATTTTTGACAAATTTTAGCGACTTTTTCAAAAAGTTTCCCTTTAAAAAAAAATCCGTAAAAATTGTTATTTTCCATTATTTTTTTGCCAAAAACGTAAAACTTTAGCAATATCTGCTACGTTTGGGTTAAACCTATCTAAAAGTTTGGAATGTTTGAGGGGTAGATCTCTCATCAGCGTCGGGGTAGGCCCTACGTTAACGTATGGTCAAATCTATGGTTAAACTTAGTCGTGTACAGATTAGCTTTTTTATCGATGTTACACACATAGATATTCAGCTGTGGGAGAATTAGGACAGAAGGGCACCAAACAAATGAACATGCGTTCTTGTAAAAGTTTTGCGAATGGGGACTGAAAGGGAATTGCGAATGGGAATCACCGACTAAACTACGGTAATGCTCACACCTTGTCGCCGTGTAAGCTTTTGTATTGCTTCGTGACAGGTCCAATTGTTCCTGTATTGCTAGAGGAAAACATTTCAAAAGCCCGGACTCTTCAGTGCAAATCAGTGGTGAGGGAAATGTTAAGGGGGGCAATCGCCTAAAGATTCCCAAGGCCCAACACGCAACGCAGTGTAGAATTGAAAACGCAACAAGAATGACAGTATACTTTCAGCTATGATCGGTGGTGGAACCTTTTAAAGAAGCATAACTGGCTCTGTTATGTTATGTTATGTTTAAGCTTATCTTTTTAGCTTTGCATGTTGGCATCAAACTAAACGAGTCGAGCTATTTGCCTTACGTGATGTCGCCTGGAGTGAAAATCTTTATCGAATCACCTCTTCACTATCCTACTACATCACTTAATCCTATTAGCACTGCTGATGGCTATGAGACTACAATTGTTCTTCGTTTGGTAAGATTTTATTCCTTTCAAGTTGCCATTGATATCTGATCTTCAACCTTATATGGCATATTCTGAAGCGCTATTGTCAAGTTTCAGTTATTTTAGTGGAACAAGGAAAATTGCTAGTCTACTTCTAGAATACAAACGGATGCACAACAAGCTGACCTACCTGCGTTTGAATTTGAAAAGGACGGAAATTTTTTAGGACTGTTTCTTAATCTAAAGTGCAAATAAGCGTGGTCAGCGGATTTCTCAGGGCACCTTAGAACTTAAGGCGTGTCGTCAGTCAGCTATTGTGCGTTACCAACTAGAAATATTCAACAAAACTACTTTCTCAGTTCTATCACGTATTCTAGCTTGTGCAAACAACTTGTATTACATTACTTGTATTAAAACTATTACAAAGTGTGGAAAAGGATAATTGTCAGCATACTCATGGATGCAGATTAACTCAGTGTAATATAGAAGTCTCGCTGTTCGTGAATTTAAATGAGTGCCATGGAATGGGTTAAATAAAAGAGGTTTAGAGTACGGCAGTTGACTTTTAAGGTTTTGGTATTCTGTTGCGTAAAGATTTTTGAAACGATATAACGCAATTTTGGGAGTTGGAAAGAGATGCATTATGCTTCGTTTTAAGCTTATAATCAGTACGTCAACATGAGTTTACGAAATAAGTAAAATTTACAAAAACTAGTTATAATGTGCTGTCAAAAGTAGACCATCAGTCTTTGAACTGCGATTTCTCCTGACTGTCGAATTGGCCAAAAGTTTTCTGTGCCAAGATAATGACAAGTGGGCGTAGAGACATTTTTGGATGTAGCTCAACAGGGCCCAATGCTCCAGGAAATCCGCCAAATGTGAGGTGGCACGAATTTTTGCAAGCTTGCATTGAGTTTTCTCGTAGCCAGAGTCATTTCAGCTCAAACCAAGAATCATGTCCCTCCTCACTAGTGCGAGTCTTCATCGAATATATTCGGTAGTTTTTGTGAAAATGATGTTAATAAACTGTTTTGCCAAAATGCTTTTTGGCCAAATCTCTAGCTTAAAAGCTACGAACATCAGCTAACAGAAATTGAGGAAAAGAGCAATTAGATTATGTATCGAATGAGTATAAAACCATTATATATATATATATAAATATATATATATAAATATAAATATATAAATTATATGAAACCATTTTAAAACAAAATTAACACAATTTCAGTTAAGAGATGGTTAAGTTATTTTCAGTTATTTTATACTGTGGTGTTATTGAAATAATGCTAATGCTTCATGGCAATATAACAAAAATTTTAGTGCCAGGGCAATTTTTGCTACTATCTAAGTTTTCCATGAGGATAGGGGATTCATGTTATAATCGAAAAACTTAGTTTTGTTTTAGAAACGCTTTTTGCCGATTCAAAATTTTAGAGTTTCAAGTTGCGTTAATTTAGTTTTCAAAGTTTATTTCAGAGTCTATTTATATTTATTTATTTATTTAGTTTTTGATTTCTTAAGTTGAT
Source organism: Trissonchulus latispiculum (assembly GCA_030248195.1). NCBI lineage: Eukaryota > Metazoa > Nematoda > Enoplea > Enoplida > Ironidae > Trissonchulus > Trissonchulus latispiculum. The sequence goes on along the minus strand of JASAND010007631.1, from coordinate 23,324 downwards.
TTCACACAGTTCTATTTATATTTAATTGTAAGGAAAAAGAGAACTAATGTTGTGCAAAAGTGTGATTAAAAGAGACATGTAGTCATCCGTTTTCTATTTTCACCATGCAATATATAGAGGCATATAGTTAAGTGAATGCGTGAGTGAAGTTACAGCAGGTGCTAATCCAGTATATCACTGAACCGAGTATCACACTATGCTACGACATATATTTATTTATATTAGACATGGTAGTAGTGATTTATTTCTTTGATCCACTATGACCCACAGCTTAACCCTTATCCTACTTTAAGGAATACATACGTTTCATTACATATCTTAAGCTGTAGCGTGATATCAACAAAAAATGATTAAAGTTAAAGATGGCAGCTGTTTTAGAAACAATATGCTTACTATAATCGGCCTGAATATCCTTGTGCCGCGGAAAATTCAGTCATACCACTTCAAGAGCATCCCAATGCTAAATGGAGCAGTCTGGTAATGGGGCATTGGTATTTGGGCTTGTAGGAATCTGGTGGGGCCCCCAAAATTGGAAGAGAAAATTAATCCTTTAATTGCTCTCCTGCTGAGACGTTGGTCTGAATTAAAGAGAATTGGAAAGGTCAAATGTAAAGGTCAGTAGTTTGGGGCCCCCATCAGATTCCCTTCTTACTGCAAAATTAGTGCAAAAGTATAATATATTGAAACTTTTTAAAACAGTAATTTAATAGTTAGAGCAATATTCTAAGGTTTTACTATATTATAATAATCTCACAATTAAAAGTTAAAGCTTCTCTATAATGTGAATCTCGTTGAAAGTGTACTTTTATATTAAACAAAATTGTCCTATGCTATGCTATTTAATGCCAACCAACAGATTACATCTTGCTATCCATTACATACCATATAAACAGATAGGAATTAATTTAGTTTTAAATTTGAAGAACAATTTTCTGAACATTTTTAATACGTTAGTAAACATCATATACAGGGATACATACCACGCATCCTATTTTGTCTTGGTGTCGATTAGGAGCCATGGTAGTATTATAAGAACAAATGAAAGCTACATTTGTTCATACGCCAAAACATTGCTTATAAGCAGGTGCACATTCACGGCAAAATAACAAATCAACATCCAACAGCCTATGTTAGTAAGTGCATGCGACCTCTGCCAAACCAGAGTTCACGATACAGGCGGCTCATCAGTGGAGCTGTATTGAACTTGGTTTTTTGGTAAATTTAAGAAAAATATATAAATAAGCAAGAAAAGGTTTCGCCGCTGGTCGCCTCAAGACGTGATGTTAACACATAAACAGAAGGGAAGGGAGATCCCAACTTAATTGAATTGATACATATGACTTTATATATATAAAAATTTTTATGTACCGTTTTTGGAAAAGCTATTACGCATTTTTATAGCTGAAAAAAGATATACAAAATTTTCGTTAACTGAAAATGAATACAGATTACTAATTAATTTCTGAAGGCACAAGACAATGACAATCTGTAAAATTGTAGATATAAAATCAACCTGAAACTTTTAGCTATACTGCAAATTATACAGGTAACCGAAACCATTACAAGACAGTTTTCCAATATAATTTACTGTGTTGATCCATTTGTTTGAATAAAAGCAAAAATTGGTCACAAAAATTTTTTCAATGCAAAAAACTATTAAGCAAAATTAACTTTTAGCTATACTGCTATAACGTACAGTTACAGTAAACCCCAAACTACAAGTAAATCTTGATTACATTTGCGATCGCAATCCAGTTTAATTGTCTAATTAATTGCAAATATTTGAACCCTGTTCGAATTCCAAAACTGGAGATATCTAACTTCAATATTTTATACTTTTGCAGTAACTCTGCAGTAAGGGAATCTGATGGGGCCCCCAGACCATTTGACCTTTCCAATTCTCTTTAATACAGACCAACGTCTCAGCAGGAGAGCAATTAAAGGATTAATTTTCTCTTCCAATTTTGGGGGCCCCATCAAACTCCTACAAGCCGGTATTTGGTGTAACTGTTACTTTTATCATTACAATGCCTATTGCACTTAATGTAATAATGGCATTTATGGCTCAGTACTAGACAAATCCGGTACCGCAAATACACGATTCACTTAAGGATGTGATCCCTTCTGGTGGTATCAACTTTAAACAAGCATTGTTCATACATTGCATGGAAGTAGACAATATTATTATAATATTTACCTAAGCTCAGGTTAGCATTTTCTCTTTTGAATGGACATGAAAAACTCATTCTGGGTTTTTGGATCAGTAGTAATTTAGAAAGAAGTGCAATATTTCCAATTTTCTGTAGACCTTGCTAGCACCTTACTAACCTTACTAAATTGACACCGATGGTTTGATCATACATCTTACGTAGCTTGAGCTTTCACTGGTCACAGCCAACGACAGGCTTTTGAATGCCAAAATTCCAAAATATGAAAAATCGCTCTATCTGACAACAGGAAACAAATAAAACTTTCCGAAATGAAAAATATAGAGCTGGATAAGATAAGCTGACTGCAGTCTGTAATTGTCTTCATGATGATTGTCTTCTCTTCTTCTGTGATCATCATATTTGTGCATGCTAATTGTCGAAATTCCTCTTCATGCACTGTGTCGATTTAGATATTTTTGCAGTTTTCAGGGTTTTTAGCACGTATTTATGCTGTTTGTAATATTATTTGTAGGCTTGCGAAGAAGCAGCTATTCAGTGGAAGTTTTTAAACAACTGTTATTGTGCTGAAAGCACCAAACCCCTTCCTCTAAATTCCGACTACTGCCGCAGCACTGAGGAATGTAAGCTGTAAAAAGATATGTCTCTAATATAGGGGTGGGACCTATGGGTTTGAGAAAAATGTTTTTGAGGGGTGGGGCTTGTACCTTGAATCTAAACCCTCTACAAGGTTAATTTAACTGAATATAATTATGGTTTGTGAATAACTTTCGTAACAAATAATTTTCGTAACTTGCAGGGCTGCCGCGCGACCTATCTAAAAAAAGGAAATAAAAAAGGGATTTTGTTCCCGAAAAAAAGGAAAAAAAGGAATTTGGCCGACAAAAAATAGGAAATAAAAGGATTTTCAGAGACAAATTAATAGCGGTAATGAGGAAAATATACAGATTAAGCAACATTTTCGTACAATTTTCTGCCTTTCAACTACATCCTCAGTCAACCGAAGGTGATATTGCCATAGGTAATACAAGCACGACTGGGAGATCCAGTATTTCACACCCGCAGGGGCGGATTTCTCTTGCGGTGGGGGGGAGACAGAGAGCAGAACCCCCCAGAAAATGAAGAATTTTTGATTTTTGAAACACTTACATATATAGGTTTTAAAAGAAAAAATTTGAGAAGTTAAGCAAAAACGCTATTTATATAGAATGCAAAGAATGCAAATGCAAATTTCAAGCATTTCCTTCATGGACCATAGTAAATATGCTATTATGAAATAGAAAATACGCGCCGAAGGCTCGAAATTTGTTGGTTTTTGTACCCTGCCTGTTTGTTTTTTACCTTAAATTTTCGGACCCTCCAATCGCAAATAGGAAGGCGCCCCTGTATCTGCCCAGACCTACGTACTAACTAGTTTCGTAAAGACTTGAAGCTTTAAACTTTAAATTGAGAACATCTTAAGAATATGTAGGTTTTGGAAAATTTACTCTTTAAACACAAAACTTTGACGCAAAGAAACAAACAAAAGTGCGACCTGACATAAAATAGTTCATCCGAGATATTTTAACACATTCGGTTATGTTAGTTTGCTCCACTACCACTGCGCTGATTCACTGCCATTGTACCTAATTAATGAAGTAGCTTACAACTGGGTTACAACAGCGAGTTGGAGGCGCAGGAATCCAGAAACCAGGGTTTTTCAAATTCGGACCTGTGCTTTTCAGTATGTTCGTCCAAGAAAAAGTGTGTTTTTCTAAGAAAATGTGTTTTTTTCTAAAAAATTATTTTTCGCGTTTTAAATGCGTTTACGACTATTTTTACTACATATAGCGTATTCCTAGTAATTTTTTGTCGTTCTAGCGACGAAAGCAAATAGATACTGACGGGTATGGGCGATTTAGAAGAAATGAACGCTATAGAATCGTATGCAAACGAAGACCATCTAATTTGCAACGGACGGGGGCTGGGGGCGGAGCCCCCAGAAGTTGAAATTTTTTTAAAAATTGGTAGAAACCATAATGGAAACAGTTACAATTTTTAATTTTTAAACCATGACTTTTATAGAAAATCATCTCACTTTTTTGAAAGGATTAAGCAGTTGTACAGTGAACGCTTTTAATGTGAAAGTGCAAACATTTTGCAACGTCAAGGGAGTTCTGTACTAAATTATTTTCGGGCTTGACCTTGAACCCCCTTCTGTTAGACCTTGGACCCTCCCCTTTCTAAAATTCTGGGTGCGGGCCTGTATATACGTATATAAAAACTGTCTAAATGCACTACATTTTGCTCAAAACCCTGAAGCAATCCATGCAAGGAAAATTACGAACATATATATATATATATATATATATATATATATATATATATATATATATATATATATATATATATATATTAATATTACTCAAAATTATATAAAGACGTTCAATTAAGCACAAATTATGTAAATTTTCAACTCTTGTCTTTAAACAAACAAATTTTAGTCCAACAAGACCAAACAAGTCCAATAATTTCTATAAATCTAAATTCGTACTTGTTGGTATAATAATAGTCATATTAAGTAAAAATGTATGTAGAGATTTGGCCATTCTATAAAATTGAATAGAATTGAAAAATTAGGTTAATAATATTCCGGCGAAGCCGGAAAATTTTTGGAAATTACCACGGTAAGATTCAATTTTAGGCACATTTTTGTCGATTACAGAAAATTTTTGGAAAAAAAGGAAATAAAAGGAATTTTTGCAGAAAAAAGGAAAAAAAGGACGACCTCGAAAAAAAAGGAAAATAAAGGAAAAAAGGAACCGCGGCAGCCCTGAACTTGTCTCCTCTCCCCCTAACCCTGACTCAATTGCTGGCCAGTAACTTTGCCACTTATTTTGTGTCTTTATCTAACTTCTGTGCCCAAATAGTCCTTTTCTGTAGTAAATCAGCAGTTGTCTAATTAATTAACGTTTAACTTTAACTTAGGTCTGAGCTTGGTTCTAATATTTTTAAGTAGACGCTCTGGGGTTAGCTTGGGGTACATTTGAGTGTGTTATTTGGTCCAATGTCCCCCACTTTTAGTTAGGCGCCAGTCGGTCCGGCGTTCCCCAAAAAATTATTCTCATTCACACCTTGGCCAGGCTCGTCCGGGACCTAAAAGAGAACCGCCTAGACTAGATCTCCTTAGCAGTCAGGGTTTGTGTTACACTCGAAAATCCTAAGTAGTGGTAGTGCCGTGGTTAAAAATCCTGGACTTCTCTAGTATGTACATAAAGCCAACTTGCCATTTTTATTAGCCAATGAGTTATTCTTCTATACTCGAAATTTAACCATGTTTTACCAGCTTTAGCTAAACCTTTTGTCAATCTAATGTCTTTGGTGATGTCCCTTGTCCCTCGACCCTGAGCGTTTTCGTTCTTATGCCAGACATAATATTACCGTTAAGTGAAATTGCAATATGTATTTTACCCGTTTCTGATTTGGTGAATGCTTTCGAAAGCTAAAAGCAACCAAAGTTATCGGACTATGAACTATGTTGAACTGAAGAAGAAGCCTTGAAGTATGAAATGTGTCTTGACTATGCCAATCTTTATTCAATCATGTGATAACTGAATAGAACTTTAAACTACGAGAAGCCTCTCGTAAAGGTTCGGTTAATTAACGCTAAACTATGTTCTTGTATTTAGTAATATGCATCACAGAAAGCAGATCAATGTCATACTCCAAGTCCAAGGAATGCCAACCTTCCTGCTGGTAAGTGTAGGTGTGGCTCAGCCATCCTGTAGTATCGTTAACATTTCACAGCCGACATTTAGATATTGCTATTATATTTTGGCAGATATGCAGAGAGTATTGCAATTGATTTGGATCTGGGTGTTGATTATTCTATATACTACTAAGTTCCGGTTATTTCAGTAGTTCCGGTTATGGCACTGTCCCGTAGGGAATCTAATTTTCAGTTTTGTGAAGACACTCTTGAGTTTTGTTATTTCGGTCTCGGGTTTTGTTTATGGCACCAGCATGTCCTGCTATGGTACTACTAAAATTAAAACAGATGACAGTACCGTATTCTCGCGCTTAAGGGAACACCCACTTAAGGTGCTGGTTCGGGTTCGTGTATTTTTGGGCTTTAAAAGCGCAATTGTCGTTGAAATTTATTCAAATTTGCTACAAATACATTACAGCCACGTCGGAATTTTAGGGGAAAGAAAAAGAAAGAAAATGAGAAGAATTCTTTAAATAAAGAAAAAGAAAAAGAAATTTATCTTCAATTTTCTTTAATTTAAAGAAAATGGCGAAGAAAAGCGGCTTCCTTTTAGTTTAGTTTCATAGTCTCTTTCTGCTTTACTCAAAGTAAGTCTCAAAGAGAGATTGACAGCTGTTACTCTTGTAACATATGCATTCATATATAGCATAGACCACATACATTAAAGCAAGCAGGAGTCCTTTCGCAAGGGGTCACTAGGCTGGGTTGCTTACGCAAAATTGACTGACAGCTGAAACCTGAGACAGCCTAATGACACTTTCTTCTTTAAAGAAAAAGAAAATAGAGTCCAAATTTCTTCTTTCGCAAGAAAAAGAAAAAGAAAATGGAATGAAAATTTAAAGAAAATTTTTCCCCTAAAATAATGGCTGTATTTACCCTATAAAACATGTTAGAAAAGTCGCGGCTTGAAAACTTGAGTTTTGGAGAAATTAGCTTTATTCCGCCATAACTTGCACTGTGACCACCCTACATGGATGAACTTATAGTCATTCGAATCCTCTCACCAAGACCTACAACATTGCTCTTGAGAGTTTTCTTCGATTCCTTAAGGTTTAAGAGATAACAGCGAAAATTGATTTTCGAGGTCCAAAACCGGCCATTTTTCGAAAAATCAAATATTGCAAGATTTCGACAGCTTCAACAGCGCTGGTGCGTCGGTCAAGTATTGTCCATATTTGTGGTCCTAAAGGACATCTTACGCCCAAAGGAGAGCTCTCTGCGGTATCTCTGCCGGCGCACAGCAGCGAAAATGTGAAATTTTGAAAATCGTAACTAGATTGTTTTGAACACGGATTTCTCTCAACTCATGCAATCAATTAAAAAACGGCTTTACACACGTATTTTTGAGACAATTGCCGAGGGCTATTTTTCATGGTTTTGCATTTTGACTTTCAGTTCGAAAGAAATAAGCGTCCAAACTTGAAAATTTTGACGAAAATCGGACAAAATTTACGTTTTTCTCAAAATCTTGAGCTTCTTTACTCGTTAAACAATTTCACAAAAAATAGCCCTCGGGAAGACGTTTCTTTTGAAGTCTGAACTGGTCGCTTTTCGTTAGCTTTCCCACACTTCGAGAAATCCATGTTCAAAAATTGTTTTCATGTTATTGCAAGTCGTTGTTCAAATATCATGTTGTTCAAGCCGAAGAGTGGAAATGAGACAGCTATACTGTACCTAGTTGTAACAAGCACATTCTAAGCTTTAAAATGATATAAAAATTAATGTTGAACTCCAAAAATTGAGCAAATTACAGTCTTTCAAAATTTGCTGCAAATACCCGAACCAGCACCTTAAGCGAAAATGTTCTCTTAAGGGCGAGGTGTCCGTCCGCCATGAAAAGTTTTATGGTTTCGGATTCTGTTCATTTTCACACAAAATTTTGTCACATGTCCTGCACATGAATTTAAATTTTGAGCAGTTTCGTTCAGTAGTTAACGAGTAATCGGCTGTTAATTGCATGTAATTTGAAAATGTGTGAAAACGACGGTGACGCAGCAAACAAAGGCAATTTGCACCTGAACATCCTTGAGAATGGAGCTTCATTGAGTCGTATGTTTGATAACTGATGCAAACAAAGAATTTAGGGTAGCTTTTAATTGGGAAAGTCTACTTTATGCTTTCTGTCAGTGATTTTAGGGAGTAGCACTGGTGCTGGAAAGCCTTGATCACGACAATCACTTAACGGCCGATAACCTGAATTTGGCGCGTTTGCAGGCCATGGTCCAAGAATAAGAAATGTTCCTGACCATGAGAGTTTTTGATTGATCTAAAATTTAACATATTTCGAAAAATCTGAAAAATCGCTATTTTTGAGATTACGGTTGTCAGATCCCCACATATTTGTCCCCAGCGACCAATTGGGTGTACTAAACCTGCACCATTTGTACCCAAACTCAACCTAAAGTCAAAGTAGATAGTCCAAGATTCAATATGTCTATGTTTCTATAGCTCTACGTTATTTGCCAAAAAACGAGAATTTCCGAAGTTTTGCAAAAAATTCAGATTTCTGCGCTTGGGAAATTTCGAAATCGGGCAACGCTATGCCTTGTCATAAGCTGTAATTTGTTGGAAGTAGTATTTTAAATCAGACCTTACAGCTTTCGGAATATTTCACCAAATTTGCTGATCATCAATTTCCAATTTGCAAAACTCAAAAATCAAATTTGGTTGTGCTCAAACTGTAAAATCAATTAAAAAATTTTGAAGGCCTAAATTAAAATTCCTTTTCCTACAAATCACACTTCCAGATCGTATTTATATTATAAAATGGACGTTGAACTGCTCCATTTTGCGTTGGCGAGATTTCTGTGGCACACGGAAAAAATCTCTACTTTTTCGGTTTCCTAATGTTTAACACAGGACGACCTCCACTTTGCGCTGAAATTTCTCTTCAACCATAAGAGATCTGTAAAGTCGAAAGCGCAGCGACTAACCAGACTTTACGAGTGGAAAACGTGCACAAGGAAATGTCGACCTGCAGGAGAGGTAATTCCAGTCGACCTAAGCGAACCTCGTCAAAATTTACCTAAGTGAATCCTACCGAACGGAGTTAAACCGCCAATGAAGAGCAAAGACTCAAAATAGATAATAAGTAAACCCCGAAATTTGCTGAAAGGTACACCTTAAAAGCTAACTGACCTAACCCAATCCAACTCAGAAAAAGCCTTACCTACCTAGTGTAATATTCTAAAACAAAATCCTACATAAAACAACGCCCTAAAGGTCTAAAAGAGACCCATTTACATTAATGAAAATTACGTGTTTGGCGATGGGAGTTACCCGAAAAAAATGCGTACAAATAAGGAAATACAGAAAATGCAAGACAAAAGGAGATTTTCAAAACAAAACTTTTGACATAAATAATTTCAGACCAAAAGAATTTTTACAAGAACAAAACAAATAACCACACTACAAAAATCAGACGGAAATCCCCAAAATTACTCTCAAATTAATCCTAAAGTGCGTCCCTAAGCCGTCACGGCTGCATTCAAAATATCACAGGAACTACAAAAATCTGCATTAAAAGTTCGAGAAAATGAATGAAATAAATTTTGAATTGTAAATAAGTTGGCTCAAGAAGGTCACCTTGGAGCTAAAGCTATTTTTGCAATAGTTAAAAATGGTAACCACTTCTGAGAAATCAATAAAATAGCCAAGGCACAATAATTATGGAACCAAAATGAAAGACACAACTGGACGCAAAGAAAAAAGATGCTAGGGTGAATAATTGCAACAATCCAGACAGGCATCTAAAGATCTGGCCAATGACATTGATGGCATCAAGAAGAAATTTGATTGGTCCTCTGATTTCAAACTACGCCTGCCTGCTTTGCTGCCTCATTTTTCAATATGAAAAGAAAACTTTTACAATTACACAGCGCCACCTAGTGACTGGGAGGGCTGACAAAACTAAGGTCAATTTAAACATTCAAAAACTAACAATTTCGACATAATTTCCAAGATAATTTCACACAATATAATTCACTTATAATTCAACAATTTCACAACAATTTCACTCAAAATTAAATCCAATCAACACAACTATCATTTCTCAGAGGACAGGGCCTACCGCCTGAGCTCCTGCGAGGTACAATATAACCAAAAAGATGGCAGAAATCTAATCCGAGAAAACTTATGGCGAATTTTTGGTAAATGGATGTACAATATACGTAAGAAAGTATGCAAGTTATGGGGAAATACTGATTATAAATGATAAGAAAATTACGAAACGAACTAGTCATTACTAAATATTTCAAAAGAAAAGGAACAGTTAAGGCTGACTTGGCTTCAGCGGACTTGTGAAGACCAGCCAGAAAAATGCGCTTGGAAACTGCCAGTGTTTGCCACTGGGACGGTAACCAATTGGGAACCCACAGTCCTCCAGCCGTAGCGATGCTCAAGAACCTTCATAAAAAGAAAACTAGTCACAAAAAACAAAGAAAGAACTGGAATGTCAGCTTCATCAGGGCATCTTCAAACCAAGGTACGGATCTTTGGCTGGGTGGGTTGGGGGGCTATTCTTTTTCGACTACCTCAGTTCCCTTCGGATCTTCCGCAAAATAAAGAACCCCAAGGGATAGTAAATAAAATAATATAGTAAAATTGTAAAGTAAATAATTAAATCCCAGTGTTTCGAGTAAGATTAGGAGTAGGTATGAGGAGTCTTTAGGTAAAATATAAATAGTTAAATTAAATTGAGAGAGTTACAAAGTAACCCTACACATGTTTAAGCATGTATAAAGAATAACCAAAAGAGTACAAAGAAGTACCCAATTACCTTCGTGGCACTATGCTATTAAATAAAATTAATTATGGAGGGGATACATGGAGTCTAGAAGTTAACGCAAACGCATAACACCGGTTAAAAAAGTGAAGAAATTCCCTTAAAATAAGAAATTTTGGGGAAGATCCTCCCACCCGCGCTGCAGGATTTAAGATGACGGAGGCATATAAAATCGGGAGCTACATTGGCGCACTGGAAAGGGAGTCAAAACTGACATTAAATAAAATTTTAGGAAAACCAAACAGGTACACATAGGGCAGGGACAGTTGGGACTACTAAAGAACTAAAACGATTTTGGTAAAAATGTGGCAGCAGAAAGGGAACTACAACAGGACCTGGCTGGTGCGTCACGCATCCTCTGACATTACATCAGTAACAGTAAACTAGTAAAGACAAGAAACCCGCAATCAAAACCCCTTAATAAAACTACGAAAAAGAAAAAACTTCAAGAAAAGAATGAAACAGATTTTAGTAAGATTTACAAAGAAACTTTTTGCGAAATTTTAAAACAATCACAATACATATATAAACTGTACATTAGCGTCATAAAGCTGACAAAAGTTTGCAATAAAACACAGTAGAAGATCAATACAAAGTATATACGATTTTTGGTTACATTTGTAAACAAGAACTCTAAAAAATGATAAGATTCTACAATTCTAAGAATTTTAAAAGAATCTCGGAAAAGGATTAATTTTAAGTGTTAGTAAAGCGGCATGTTACGAACTACAGTAAGAAAAATACGTGCTTATATGCTAAAGCATAGAATAAAGAAACTAAAGTCTGACCAAAAATTCTTGGAACCGAAATGTGAGCACGCAGTTGTCTTGAGTTAACCTTTGAAGTTAGTTTATATAAAGTATATATTTTTAGAAACTTCAGGAGGAGGAGAGTCCAGGTAAAACCACCATATTCGGTCTATATCTGGTTACCGGATACCAAATGGATAAAAACGCTTCAGATTCGGAAAGAGACCACCAATTAATTCATACTCTAGTATGTTGGTCCTTGGCCCAAGACATTTCCGAAAATTCGGTCACGACCGGTCCATGTCCGGTAACCGGATGTCTAGGTCACAAAAACTACAGAAAAATGGGTAGGTCGTACAGTTTCGCGGATTGAATTATTGAATTCACTGGGTCGTAATTAGTCAGTATACGAAATTTTGTCCGATTTGGGCCAAAATTGCGTTGTATATGGTCGTATCCGGTTCGAAAAAAGCCGGAAAAATCTTACGTTACGAAATAGTTTATAACTGTCGTGGGAATGGCCAAAATTGTGAAAGTCAAATATTGAGCAAATATAGTCACCATGGGGTAAGTAAAATCTGGGAAGGCACAAATTGAGCAATAGTCCAAGTAGAGGAATCTTCATAAATTGAGCATATATATAGCGGTCCAAATAGGGCAAGTAAAAGAAAGTCCAGTAAACATAAGATCCAAAATGTGGTAGAGTCTGTAATCGGTAAAAAGTCACCGATGGAATGACTGGGAGTGATAGTAACTTTCGTTGCCAATATGGGATGATAACCTACGCCGAAATGATGAAAATAATCTGCTGTTATTGAATGGAAGGGGGAGGACTGGAACGTAACAGAAAACAATCGTCACAGTTATTAACATTATTTACATGAGGTAGACCGGTCACCAATGATACCTAGACTGACCCCGGAAAGCTCAGAACGTGTTCCAGATAGGGCTATTACGATACGGGCAGACGGGAATAGGCTCAATGCGGGGTTGTTGGATCGTAGTAGATGACGCCGATACAAGGAAAATAGACATTATTCTCCTGGAGGCTCCAGGCCCGCAATGGATTCGCCATTTCGATTTGTGGGCATTCGTAACGATGGCGCTCGTAGGGCCGCAGGAGGATTATTGGTTCCAAAGAAAGGCGGCACTTTTTAGTTCACCTTTCGCCCAATTCTCCATAGGATGGTCACTTTGTTTATGGATGAATCGAATAAAGGCCTCGTATTCCACCGCAGACAGCGGGTTCGAGCCTCCTAGTCGTCATAAAAGTCTTGTGGTCCACCCTGGGTAAACCAGTGCATAATTTCCGTCCAATACGACCCGTGGATCGACGTACCATTTAACCAGTTCTCATGCTGGAACCACAGGTTAAACTGTTCGCTGCCCATATCTTCAACACCTCGAATCAGGACGTTATCTGGAAGGGTTGGTTTGAAGCCCCAAAACGTCTTCCCCGAGGCTTCCCCATACAGAGCCGCTGGATGGCGTAACATGTAATTCTGCAAAGCTGGCGATTGGTAGCATGTTTGCCAGTGCATACGGGCCATAGTTCTTGTTTGATAGTCGCCATTCTGTGTGTCCACAAAGAAACGATTACGTACTCCAACCTTGATGTACGGGCTAGGGCGCATAAAATCGTCCGTGATAAAATTCAGAGTTTCCCTGTCACAGGCGAAGTCTGCTTTCCCGTACTGATATAAATATTTCTGCAATGGAAACGTAATGTCTGGCACCGGTGGAACACTTTTGCCCCTGTCAACCGGGTGCATATAGGAGTTTTGGCAATCCTGGCGAAAGCATGGGACCAAAAATTCCCGTTCAGGAAATATATGCATCCCGTCTACTGGTGGCTGATACCAATACCAATAGGCCTTGCGAATCGACTGCATTCGGTCAATCTAAGTTGCTGCACACCAAACGTCAGGAAAGGCTCCCGATTTGGGACGCGTTAGGAAATGTTCATTGGGCGACATTTCAGGTACACATCGCTTTATCAGGTCAGCGTGCCCCCAGTCGGCCGTCGGTGCAGAAAAAAATTTGACCTGTGGCACCGGGTCCCCCAGAGCGGATCTGTCAATTTCCTTGAAGATCCACACGACCATAATGCCTTGCCCCTGTGGGGAATCGTCGACATGAGTTTTAAAATAAGGGCGTAACGCCGGATGATCCTGACCCATAATCTGTTTAATGAGGGTCATAATTTCTGCTGTCATATAGATAGAGAACTAACTGAACTCGGAAAACCAACCCAACTGCGTTACGCCTGTAGTGTTGGCTGTGTATGGTCCGCCCCAATTGCCGCTGGCAAGTGTTTACCTTTCCACTCGGCCCAAAAGTACTGCCAGTACACTGCCGGATCAGGCACTCCCAAATAAGCCACTTGATCTGGGTATGGTTGCTGCGGATCAAAGGGTGGATACATCGGCTGCTCATGATCCTGGAATTTGCTTTCTGCTGATGCTCGCAATGATATATTGTTCGTGCAAGATCTCCCGAAAAGTTAGGAAATTATTCGCGTTACGCGCCTCCTGCCGATCCCGAATATCTGTGATAGTAGAAGGGACCCCAAATGGGGGTGGTTGATACACTTTCCTTTCCGCTGCGGAGCCTTCGGATAAACCTGCGCTTGGCGCCTTCGTCTATGTGAACGAGAGCGGTAGTAGCCTTGCTGGTAGTCTCACGACGTTGATGTTCCAGCGGCGCCGTAGCTGGTTTTTGTTGATATGCCTGCATATCAATAGCCGCTGTGCGCACCTCTCGGGGTACTAGAGATCTGAATACCTTCCGACATCATTGTTCGTGGTGAAAAGGCCGGCTTTCTAGCTGACGGTGCCGCACTATATGGACGTCCTCGTCCTTTGGACTGAGGCACATGTGAGTCCTGAGCGGCCGTAACGGCTGCCACTCAGGTAGGAAGTCGTTGCTCTCGGCAAGTCACGTCTGTTCTTATCCCTAGTCCTTGAATCGGGGTCAAAATCGTCACGACAAGTACGATATTCCGAGATACGCGATTCAGATCTGTGCCAACCACCGTAACCCGCCTGAGTCGACGCTGTCGCTCCATAGTCGTCACCCAGTGTTCTGGATTCACTTTTACCCGGTGCTCACCTCTTTGGCGGAGGGCATGCCATGGTTGAGGCTGAGCAATACTGAGCTATTCCGTTGTTGGGTTGGTTGCGGCCGAGTAGGCGGGCTCCAAAACGTGGTGGATAGCCCGGGGCTGCCACAGCCAGTGGTGTTGCATAAACCGTGCCCTGAAATGGTACTGGGCAAAAAACGCGCTGGGGCGGGATCTGCGGGGCAAGCATGGTTGTCATAGCAGGAGCTGCACTCGGTGTAGTCGCTGCTGCTGACGAAGGCATAGGCATGCCTGACACATGACGCACAGGGGCCTCGGTACAATTGCCCTCTCCGATGTACAGTAGGTACTGGGGGCAACATCATTATGTCAAGTTCGTCACGAACTGTTTATTAGCGTCACGCCACATCATTACCTGTCTAAACCAGGGCAAGGCTGGGCTAAATGCTTCCTGAATTTGCCAGTGCACTGGCAGTCTCTGCTGGATAGCATTGAAATAGGAGTAGGATCAAAATCAGCTCCTGAACGGCCAAGCATGGGTGCCACAATAAACTGGCGAACTTGAGTGGACCCGGCTCTACGGGCTTCACTCGCATGTCGTGCATCCATGACAGTTGCACAAGGTGTCACGAAAAATCTAGCGTGTGAACCCGTCGAGTGAGGATTAGCTTGTGGGGTAGTCAAGGTCATCACTGATGGATCAAGACTAAGCTGAGACTAATTGACCAATTGTCATCTAAACCCGGTTAGCTTAGCGTGCACAAACTAGCCCCGTTGTGGGGTACTTAAGGTCAGTTTTCTATGCATAAAGGTATGCTGCGAAAGCTCGATATGGACTGGTGGTGGTGCTGCAGTACCAAATTTTTTCTTTCGTCTACTGTCTGTAGTATACGCCCACATCCTTTCGGTTTGAAGGGTTGTTTGTCTACATAACCTTAATTTCACCTTTATTCCTGTGCTAGCACTATTGCTAAATAGATGCATCGGAATAAACAGAACAGACGGATAAAGCAGGAAAACACGGTCAAAAGCCGAAACACTAGATCTGCAAATTTTTAACCACCATTCCGCGATTTTTTCAAAACATTGCGCGTTCATTGAGAAAATGAGGCAACTTGAATAAAACCATGAAATATCTAGGGCCGACTCTGACAATAGGGGGCAAAATTGAATCCTGTATTGAATACATCATACAATATACCAATACTTCAAAGAACTGTAACAAACAACTGCCAGCCTACCTTTAATACAACATTGTGGAAGTGTTCCCATATTCCTGACTTTTCGAAAGGAATACATTCAAGTTGAGCTCTCTGCAGTCTGCAGTCCTTCCAAAACTGCTTCACGACTGTTAAACATAGTACACAGCAATTTGTGCCACTTTTAAGCAGCAAAATAGGTAACTGCAACAACTTACTGATAGGGCCCAGTATATAAAAGTCGGCAGAGAAAGTCATATATAACGCAGCCTAGGATTAACACCTATTCTAGGGGAGCGCTAACGCGCTCCCCCTAATATAGCAAGAAATCATTGTGAGAATATCAGTGCTTTCGGACTCTACTTTAAATGAAACTATACGAATTTGGTGTATATACCAAGCATAATGCCTCTAGAGAATAGGCATAGCAGGTATATAGAAATAGCTAGTGATAGTTTAAGTAATGTTGTGACACACTATAGTAGCCTGGAATGCATTATGTAAGCTACAGTTAAACTAATTTTGCCATGACCCAGACCCAAAATGGCCCAAAAAATTTGTGACCCTGAGCCAAAATGACCTATGGATAAAGTGACCCAGACCCATGCTGACCTAACAGATGGATTAAATTTGTAACCTATGACCCAGTGACCCAAGCAAAAATGGCAACCCAAACGACCCCTGACCCAGTGACCCATGACCCAGTTTCCATCCCTGCCTAAAGGTACTCAAAAAGATAATATCATTTCTGATGTTGTCCAGTGCAATTCGGTGATTCAAAAAATTCGGAAAAAGCTCTTTAAACTGTTAATTGCGATGGTACACAAAATTAATCTCAATTTTTTGATTACAACACAGAAACACCAAACTGAATTTCATTTAATAAATTTGGAATTTTTTTGAAACAGCAGTTTCTGAAACATTTAAGAAATTTCGCTGGCGGGGCTGAAAAATTTGATAGGCTGGGCCGAGCGGGCCGAAACCTTTCACGAGCCGGACCGGGCGACCAACAACAATTCGGCCCGTACCCGCCAGAACCAGCACTGGTCTTTTAGCTGCTTTCAGGACTGAGCTTTATGATGTTGTTGTCACTCGCAATGCTATTAGAAGACCCTTTCTAGAAAAAACAAAGTATAATGTAACGATGGTTGTGGTAAGTTTTAAATTTCGTCATAATAAAATGATAACCCTCAAAGATTCTATTATGAAAATAGTGTTATATTCTGTAACTATAGTGATTACTTACACTTAGGGAACTAAAATGACGTGTGTATGCACACATGCGCGTATGTGCTTGTGTGTATGTGTGTATACCGTCTTAGTTGGACTTAACAGTAAACGTGCAGTCAGCATATTGCAAGCTGGAGTGCAACACAATTTGATAGCAAGTGTCCGCAATTGTTTAATCAAATTTTACTAACTCATCAATTAACTACAAGATGCCAGCATTGTTACGACTTCGCGATATTGGTCATCTACTATGTGCTAGTTTAGTTAGCGATCATTAATATATTTCTTCAGCTTGTCTTTTCTCAATGAATTAGGCAAATCACCCTGATGTGTGCAGCGATGGGAGTAATGTCTGCGAAATTGAGGTTGAGAAGGAAACCTACTACGAGTAAGCGATTTCTAATGAGTATTAAGAGTAAGTTTTCTCTTTTTTAACGTAGATGATGATATAGGTTACTCTGATGATATATCTCAGTGTTTGAGGCAGGCTGGCCTAAGCCGTTAAGTAAAATTTTCTCTAAGTAAACGTAAATTTCTGAAGATCATCCTGTGATGTGATGAACATTGCTAAAAACAACTGGAAAAGCAAATTAAAACAGAATTTCATCATGGTTCGGAAAAAATTGAAAGCAAAATAAGAAGCAGTGGTGCAAGAATGCATTAAAGAAACAAAAACACTTGTGAAAACGGTAAAAAGTCAGTGAGGGTCCAGATATTTTTAACTCGTAATAACTCTCAGGCTATTGACTGTATGGTGGAGTTCGCAAACTCGTTTGATATTTTCGTTTCCCTCAGTGATCTCAAGTGCTAGATATTTGCTTTAGTCCGCTTAGTCCACCTACACGTAACGAAATTCTGCCCACTCACCGTCAGAACTTGGAAGTGTAAATAAACATGCCTACTCACATTTGGCCAAAATATGAACTGAAATTGTGCCTACTACAAATCTTAGAAAACTACTGGCTACTGCTTCTAAATTCAATTTTAACCTGAGTCATAGTAGTTTCATGTTTTCGTTTAACCGTCCATGTTTCAGAAGGAAACTGCAAAATGAAATCAAAACTAGCTACTGTAAAACTTGAAACTGCAATTATTAAAAATTAACAACCTGACACGAATTTCACTAGGCAGAAGTGGAATACAAGGTTTTATTCACTGGGTTATCTTGCGGTTTGAAAGTATTATTCCGAATTGTTAGAGACTTTCAACACCCCATTGTGCGACTGAAATTGCTTTCTATAGCGTTTGATCAGCATTATAGGGATACCAAAGAAGATGTAAGGCTGAAGGTTTACTTCGATTCTCTGACTTGGACAACTTACACGGAAGTTCCGAAAGAAAATGTAAGCTGTTATGTAACCATATATAGTTAGCTGAAAATATTTTCAATTAATTGTGTTAATAGGAAGTACATTTGTCACAGTTTTGGACGAGTAAAGAGGCAATGACCACATCAACACTGCATATGCCGATACAATAGGCGTTTTCAGCTACGTTACTAAAGGCAAATACCGCTTGGATATTTGAATTGGGATGTCCGTTTTTTGCGAGCTTTTAGGGAAAATGATAGTCATCCAGCCTGAGAGGTGACTATTTCACTATTTTTACTCTTAATTGTAACTCTTTTACTCTTTAATACAACGTGCTGCTTTGATTATTGCTCCTTTAATTGTTCAGTGGTCAACGTTGCTCAGTGACATTGGAGCCATACTGGGAGTTCTGGCTGGGATGTCTATGATATCAATTATTGAAATAATCTTCTTTGGGTTCCAATTCATGAAGAAAATTATCAACAAAATGAATTGATTTTATGACGAACCAAATCGGAATTCACACTTTTCCTAATATATGTAATGAACTGAGTTAGATCAAATTCTAAACTCGCCTGATTTGATTTGATTTGATTCTTTCCCTGAATAAAGATTATGTGGCTTTGATGTTAAGCCTGAGTGGGGTCGCTTCAGTTTACAGTTCAACTTACATGGAAGGTTAGCACGTTTGTCTGGTTAGACAAACTTATGTACCAGATTCCCGAAAGGTAGTTTGCCAAAATCGGGAATCTCTACGGCCAACCTGTTAGGGGCACTAGTGTGAGTTCGTTTAGTTAAACCGGGTTAAATTCTATCCATTCGCACCTGGATTATGGATAGATCAGTTCTGACGCAACAGGTCCAAACTGAGACTATACCGTTAGTCTTATGCCCTTGACTCAGACCTGAGCTTGGGTCTGAGAGTCTTACCTTTGATTCTGTGGGAGATCGCTCCTGGACCCCTTTTCAGCTGACTAAAGTGTAGGTCCAAAAGTCGAAATAACAAGATTAATTTATTAAGATGGATAAATACTGTTACAATTGTGCTGATAAAGAAATTCACGGCAGATATTGAGAATGGTTCACAAACGTCAAGTTTACAGTGATTGAACAGCAGGGTTAACAGTTGACAACAATTACTCAATTTACACCGTTAACCAGAGTTGCCAGCCCTGGAAATGGGGTAATTTTAAGTGACAGGAGATTATCAAATATAAGTTAATTGAATTGAGGATTGAACCGGTTACTAACTAATCTAATACTAATTATTAGCACTCTTCTTCAGGTATTATGACTGGGCACGTTGTGTAGTGTTGCGTGTTGTGTATATTTAGACTCAATCTACTCTCTATTAGTCTTTTACAATAGTCTACGACACAGGTTCAGTTTAACAGATAATTAACTAAAATTAACAGAGTGTCGGTTCTGAACAGTTCCGGTCTATGAAGTTGGGTGATCCCGTCAAGCTACACCTGCAGCTTCACGAGTGGTTGCGGATGTTTGGATTACTAAACAATACAGGGGACGGTCTAGGCGGGGTGTTACCAGGAGATGGTTTCAAATGTTTTTATTAAGTAAATTAAACAGTTAATTTAAGTGGATTCACTATCTTTCTTCTTAGATCCGCTGCTTCTCCTAGTACAGTTTTGCGGTTGGCCTAAGCCAGAGACAACACAGGGATGATAACTTCCGAAACGAAGATGGACAGACGAGTAAAAGATTGCATTTTTTAAATAGTTTTGGCGATCTTCACAAACAATCCTTGAACAATTAGCAACGTTAGGTTTTGGTGGTTCCCAAATAGATTAGGTCACGAGCCGGACTGTCTCTGCCTTATACTGTTATCAAGTGCTGACAACTCCCAATGTACCTTCAAAGCGAGTAGGGATCGGATCCGGCTCCGGCTTCGGCTCCGGCTCCGGCCGGAATTACGACTTCCGGCTCCGGTTAACCGGAGCCGGAGGCAGAGGTGCCGGAGCCGGAGTTTCTGCCCAGCACGTAACACTGTTGTTTCATATTTAAGTTATTCTGAACTATATCGTCAAATTTTGCTCCATTTAAAATAGAAGTGGCATTTTTTAAAAATTCGCGCCGTCAGCGCGGCTGTTTGTATTTTTGATTTTATTTCTGATTGCGAAAGTAAATTACACATTCAATTTGCGTTTATTTATACTTTATCAAGTTATAATTATTTATTTGTACATATCCTATTATTATGGGGGGGCGCGATAGCGCTCCCCCTATACTATGGGTGTAAAAGGCTCAGCGCGGCCCTTAGAGACCCGTTCGAGCACCGTGCCAGCTAAATACTCAACCAAACTAGACAAATTTGGTATCGTTGGAATCAGCACGACGAGTACAACAAGTATCAAAAAAGTTTTGGTCAAAATTTTCAACTTTGAAAATTTTCGCTTCCGGACAAGTTAGGTCCGTTTGTTTTTTCCGTGTAAGTCACGCTTGGGGAAGCCGTTTTAGTCGAACTCAAAAACTGAACGATCTGGGCATTTTCAGCCGGTGAAGTTTGGTTTTTCTGAGAGTAGTATTTGTGTTAATGTACCTTTTGGACAATTTTTCGCTGTCCGGCCCGGCCGGCCACCTGTACGGCCGGCCAAAAGTGGCCTGACCGCTAAGATGGCCAAAAAAGGCCAATTTTGTGTCACGGCTACAGGGCACAGGGAACAAGTTAGAGAGACGCGGCTTGTTGCATAAGAAACTTTGGGATGGGTAGCGTGTCATAACCGAGGCGATTTTCGATATCTGGCCAGGATCGTTCAGGCGGCCGGCCCAAAGTTGGTCCGGCCAAACGGCCATTTTGGAAAAATTTCTAAGTCCCAACTCCACAGAAAATAGTCAAAAATAGGCCTAAATATGCTGTTTTGGGCCATATAGTGGGACGCATATAAGGGTTATCGGGGTCGCTGAACACGATGAGCATAGTCGCAGCGCTGTGCGGTGCTGCCATCTTGCTGTACTGTTATGCAGCAACCATAGCACGCTGTCTGTAGACTTACTGTAAACGGCTAAACATATTAAACTTGGTGGTAATTGTGTCTGTAGTAAGGGGGAACTGTAGCTATGTTAGTTGGTGCACTCTCTAGCTTCCACCGTGCTGTATATGCTGTCCTAAAACACAGCACCGTCGATAACAAGTTATTCATTTGTCACTGGCATTTGAAATTCGGCATACAAATAGTTTAGGACATGACAAACTATTATAGATAGGTTTCCTATACTTATTACGATGTTACTTTATGGTTGCGCTGCAGTAGAGTGCTGCTGAAGTACAGCACGTCCTATAACTAGCTACACTAAAGATGCAATCGTCCGAAATTTTGCGTATCAGTGCGGCCGAGCATTAGAAATCGTGCCGTATAAGCTTCCTTCACTGAGAGTAAGGTTTCCATCTGGTTGCACTGCATTAGAGTGCTGCTGAAGTACAGCACGGCCTATAACTAGCTATATACACAAAAGTCGCAATCGTCTGAAATTCTGCAGGCACGTGCAGAATAGCATTGGAAATCATGCCGTATAAGTATCCTTTTTTGGCAGTGACGTTTGCGTCTAGTTGCGCTGCAGTAGAGTGCTGCTGAAGTACAGCACGGCCTATAACTAGCTACATAAAAGTTGCAATCGTCCGAAATTTTGCGTATTAGTGCGGCCGAGCATTAGAAATCGTGCCGTATATATAAGCTTCCTTCACTGATAGTAAGGTTTCCATCTGGTTGCACTGCAGCAGAGTGCTGCTGAAGTACAGCACGGCCTATAACTAGCTACACAAAAGTTGCAATCGTCTGAAATTCTGCAGACACGTGCAGAAGAGCAATTGAAATCGTGCCGTATAAGTTTGTGTCATCGACAGTATAATCTTGCATCTGGTTGCAATACAGCAGAGTGCTGCTGAAGAATATACAGCACTGCCTATAACTAGCTACAGATATGTTGCAATCGTCTGAAATTTTGCATATAACTGCGGAAGAGCAGTAGAAATCGTGTCGTATAAGTTTCCTTCATTGGCAGTATAATTTTGCATCTCGTTGCGCTGCGGTTGTGCTGCGTAAGTATATACAGCACGGCCTATAACTTAGCTACAGATATGTTGCAATTGTATCAAATTATGCAGGGAAGTGTAGAAGCAGGGTATGTATTCGAAGCCGTGTCATCAATCTGCCAAATTCGAGAGCCAAGTAGGAAACTGGAACTTTTCAAGCTTCTTTGTTCTTTTGCTTCGATTTATGGTATATATAATAATTACTGACGGAATTTTTAAAGCTTCTTTATGAAGCTTTTAACATGTTTACGTAAGTTTAACTGAGAGCCTTGAAAATTAAATAGGACAAGGATAAAAATGCTCCGATGGAGCATGAAAAATGCAATATGGGTGACATTAGGTTTCAAGCGGAAATAGGACTAGGTTTTAAAACGTTAATATGGGAGGGGCAGGTTGTAAATGCCAGGAGGACGAGGTTAAAAGCGCACTAATATGGACCAGCTTCGCTGAACAACCCATATTCGCGGGTACGCATGCTCCACTCCGCATTTGACCTTTAAGTTCTAAATTCGTCAGCTTTGCTGATTTTGAAATATTATGCTTTATATACTTCAAGCGTTTTATACTGAGCTGCCAAAGCGGGATTTGTGACACCAATTTTTACTGCATATGTTGTATTAAGTGTTGGAACCTAATTAAATTAAGTTGTGTTGTAAGTTGTATTAATTATGTAATTATTAAGTATTACGAATACAACTATATATATATTGTATATATATATATATATATATATATATATATATATATATATATATATATATATATATATATATATATATATATATATAGTTGTATTCGTAATACTTAATAATTACACTAATTAATACAACTTACAACACAACTTAATTTGAATTGGGTTCCAACACTTAACTACAACATATGCAGTAAAATTGGTGTCCTCCACTTTAACACCTTCGAGTATAAAACTGTAGTATATAAAGCATAATACATTCAAAATCAGCAAAAGCTGACGAAATTTGAAACAAAAAGGTCAAATGCGAATTAAA